>PVIW01004343.1:0-135516 GCA_004026585.1 Noctilio leporinus
GCTCTCAGCTGGGCCAAGGGCGTGGAGAAGCCACAGTGTGACAGAGGAAGAGGAAGGGTCTGGTCTGGACCAGCACCCTACCTCATGCTGGGAGGGAGAGACCGTGCAGTCAGGGCAGGGAGGCAAACTGGTCAGGCCGGTGGCTCTCAGCTGGGCCAAGGGCGTGGAGAAGCCACAGTGTGACAGAGGAAGAGGAAGGCGTGGAAGAGGGTACAGAGCAGGGGGTGCAACCAGGAAGGAGGTGAGCAGTGGGCTGGAGGGACACAGAGACTGAGGGGTGGGCAGTGGAGCATGCCTGTCCTGCCTCACCCTAGAGCCACTTCGCTCAGGCTCAGAGCCCCTTACTTCTTCCGCAGGTGCGCAGCGACCTCAGACTTCCGGAAACCCTCCAGGCGGTAGAGGCGGGAGGCCAGGTCCCAGGCCAGCTTGTCAGTCCTGACGCCGTTAGCCAGCTTGTTGGCAGCCTGTGGCCTCTGGTCCTCCTCTGGGGACCTCACTTGGGGCATGGGGCCCTCAGGAAGCCTGAAAAAGTCCATCAGTGTCCTCACTGACTCTGGAGGGACCCTCAGAGTGCCTGTCTCCCACCCACCTCCAGCTCCAGCTTCACTGTGAGGCCTAGAACCGAGAAAGGTGCTCAGATGAGGCATGAATAGGAAGCCAGACAGGCTTTAGGAATGGCAAAGGCTGGGAAGTCAGATGGTTTTGCCTCTCCCTGGTACTGTTGGAAAAGAAAGGCTCTACCACGGGAGCTGGGACAGTGACCTGTTATGAGTGAGTGCAGGCTGGCAACCCCCACAGACTTAGAATGACACACAGAACCTCAGAAGTCCCATCTCCACCTGACTCTTCCTTTTCCCCTGCAATATCACAACCCAGTTCAGGGTATCCTCACAATCCGAATGCTCATTATCCAAGTTCCCAAAGTGAGGGGTTGCAGAGGGAAGTAGAACTCATTATATGAAAATTTCACAGATAAACTATCCTCTCGGCCTGGATGGATCAGTCTCTTTGCTGGTAACTTCTCATAGCAACCTGAGGCTTAGACAGGCCCAACCAGGCAGGCCAAACATGATGGAAACCAACTGAAAAGTAAAATTACAAATCTTGCAAAAAAACAACAAAACAAAAACAAAAACAAGACAACAACGTTAGGATTTCATGAAGTCAGTGATGTGGGACAACTCTACAAATCACATGGAGAGGTGCCAAGAGAGAGAGTCCAGTGAACAACCAAGAGCAGGAAACAAAAATGCCACACTTGTCCTGTCTAGAGGGAACTACTTGGGTAATCAGCTGACGAAGCCCTAAAATATTGCTACAAAATGACCTTGTCAATTAGTATCATTCCTAAAATGATATCTAGACAGACATACTTTGCAAATATAAATTGCCATGGGATTGTAGATTTTAAGCGATTGAATTATATCTTAATAGAGCCATTAATAAAATAAAAATAAATAAACCTCTCTGATCTCATTGTGAAAGTCAGATGTGAATGAACCCATAGATGTGGGTCCATCTGTTGGACCCACAAACTTGTGCCAAGAAAATGAACCTCTTGCATTGTGTTAAATTTAAAATTAAATAAACTTATTCATGGGACATCTAGTATCATTTGTCAAGAAAAGCCCTGATTAAACCTTTCATTATTTACTACAAAAGGATGGTTCTTATTTTAGATAGATGCATTTACTTTATTTTGGACTGAAGTAATGTTAAATTTGGTACAGTGGACCCTCTCTATTTAGATACTGAGATACCCCTCTGGCTACCCAGCCTCTGAGCACCTCCAGGGATATCAGAGTTTTCCAAATGCATGAGGGGGCTGGCTCTTTGACCCTGATATGAATGGGTTCTGTGGCCATCACCCAGGGACATGGAGATGGTAGTGAGGTTGACCCTGCAGTCAGTACAGCTTCGGGTCCGTGACCTGAACTCTTTAACATGACCCCTTGTTAGCTAACCAGAGAACAAAGCCCTGTTTTGAGTGGAGACCCCAGGGGCTGATATCTTCAGGCAGCATCCAGAAGGGCAGAAATAGGCTGGATTCCTACCTGGTCTGTTCCCACCTCTAGCCTCCATTCTGGGGATACTTGATCCTGCTCTGGGCCCCAGACCCATTCCCTGGTCCCACTCAAATTGCGCCTTGGCACGCTGGCATTCCCTGAGATCTGAGCCAGCAACCTGGGCCCAGGCTCTTAGATGAGTTTCTTCCAGACGCCTCTCACATTCAAAGCGTGTGTAAAACCATATCATGTGCTCTGACCTCCCATGCCCCAAACCTCCCTACGAGCACAACTCCCATCTCCCTGGGCACAAGGCCCCTCCTCACCTGCTGTCCAACCTTGGACAGGTCTCTTGGGGCCCTGAGATGACATACTCAAATCCTCTGCATGTGTATGACTGTCTGCTCTTGGGTTTCTGGTGTGTTCAAATCTTCCCATCTTCCTCAAAACCCTGCTGAGTCCTGGGCATATAATCCTAGCTTAACTGACATCAGTGTTAAATCCTGGGATACATTCCTCAGGCTCCCAGACCAGGGTACCCCTACTTACTCACCCCACACTTACCCTCTGGAAGAAGTCACGTGAACATCAGGCTGGACAGCTCTGGTGTCAGTGGAACCCTCACTCTTCACTTCCTCCCCCGGGTCTGGGGCCTCTCCAGCCTTCCTTGTCTCCAAGGAACTTGGCGTTGCCCCATCTGTCCCCAGAAGTGAAGGGCAGGATGCCTCTAATGTCCATGTGGGGAAGGCACTGCTGGTGTGGCAGCTCTGGTGCTGAGGGCTGCCTTCCAGGGAGGATACAGGGCTGGGCCTGGGCCCGGGGCCTCTACTCTTGGACTCAGGGCTGCTGGGGTCCGGTGAAGAGGCTGGGCCCCACCAGGGCCCGGGGGCCGGGCTGCAGCAGGTAGACTCCTGGGGACACTCAGCATCTCCATCACCTGAAAAAGAGCAGAAATGAGCTGGCAAGAGGGCGAGCAGAGCCACAGGCTGAGGGCCAAGGGACCTTGTAGAGCCAGGACAGCCCTCTGCCTCCTCCCCAGATCCCCTCCCTGGGGCTCCTCCCAGCTGCTGCGCAGCAGGTCTGTCCCCTCCCTCCTTCGGGCAGCGACCTCCCACATACAGAGGCAGAGGGCACAAAGCTCCCAGGACTCCAGCCCCAGGGCTCAGAACTGATAAACCACTAAGATCCAGGCATCAAAAATGCCGGGTCTCTTGTATATTTCTTCATTTACTCTATGAGATGAATATTTAAAACTCAGGCCCCAGTGATGTCACAGGGGCAGCTGTAGGATTTAATCCCAAGCCTGTCTGACTCCAACATGGTATGGTAGGACCCTTAGTGATACCCACGGATCCAAGAATGACCTTTGTCCCACTCCAGATGCCAAAGCCGCTCACCACCCAATGCCCCAGACCCGACACTGGGTCTTACCTCTGTCCTGGGAGATAAGAGGCACCTGGGGCCAGGAAGGACCCTGTTCCGTGTTCCAGCCCTCAGGACTGGACTGAGCCTGTTGGGAGGCACAGGGTATTCATGAGCCCTAGAGGCCCTGAGAGGTAAAGGGGGAGTCCAGGAAAAGGCGAGAGGAGGGCAGGGGAAAATGACTGAGTTACAGAGCCCTCCCACCTCCCGCCCTGCTGTCCTCCTACCCAGCCTGGGCCCTGCATTCAGAGGAACCCTGGATGGGAGAAGACCTACACCCTAGTAGTGTGGTACTGAGCCCTAGAAACCACCGAGTTCACGTTCCTCCTTTATGGATGGAGAAGGTGAGGCACAGGGAGGGGAAGTTACTTGCCCAAGGTTGCACAGGATGGGTAGCTGGGCTAGAGTCAGGTCTGACACATCCTGTTTCCCAGATCAATGCTTCATTCACGCAGTCTGCTGCAGGATCAAGGATGTCCTCCAGAGAAGCCTTAGAGATGGAGAGGAGAGCGGTTTGACCTAGGGATCAGTTCCCTGGGCCTTCCCACACCCGACAAGGCCTCCAGGGCCCCCAGGCCCATGTCCACTGACTTCTGGTCTTCCCTGCCCATCGTCCACCCTCTGTGGTCCCCCAGGTGGCTCTGCCTCTGGTAATACCAGCCCAAGAAGGGGCTGTACTATAGGAAGGGCAACAGCCACCACACTGGGCAGGGTCTGCCATCCCAGGTGGGAACACACTGCAAACTCCAAGGACTAGGATAGGGCTCCCAGGCTTTCCTCGGATGATGCCAAGGGCCCTAGAGCCAGATGGCCTGCCCACACTGGGACCCCAGCCTGTGGGGGAGGGGCAACACTCAGCAGCCCCTCTGCTCTCCAGGAACAGGTCTCCACTGCTGTCTGGGATAGGAGAGAGCCACAGCCTTGCTCAGCCAACTGAAGTCTCCTGATCTCGTCAGCAAAGGCCTCCTTAGGAAAACTGTGCTTTCTATAGTCTCCCACACATCCCTGTGACTTGCCTTAGCTGCTATCAAGGACCTCTGCCATTGTCATAGGGGCCCAATCTACTGACACTGGGCAGTGAGGGGAAATGAAAGCTCCAAGTAACAAAATGCTGAAGTCTCTAAGAAAAGAGAGGATGGAACTCTAATGAAACTGTCCCGCCAGTTGCCCTTGGCAACCCCGGCAGTTATTCTTGGGAATGTGCTGGAGGTGGGAGGGGTAGAGTCTGAAAATGGCCAGGAACAGACTGCACGGGAGGAGCTGCTGGTTTGCTGGGTGTTCAGATGCCACCCTCCATCAGAGCTGGCGAGGTGGAGACATTGGATGTACCCACCATCATGTTCAGGTGACATCATAGCACCAGTAAAATTTCCTGTAATTCTAAAGGCTGCACTGATCCTGTCTCCCTGTTACATTATTCTAGGGTCCCCAAAGGCCCTGGCATCTGAAGAATGTTCTGGGCCCTGGAACTGAAGGGTAAGGCCCGTCATTCCTGACCCCACGCAAAGCTCTGGGTCGGTTCCCAGGGCTCAGCTTACCTCCCTCTCCCCCAGACCAGCAGATGCTGTGGGAGCTTGGTGGGTGGTGTCCAGCGCGGCCCCGGAGGAGAGGTGCAGTTTGTAGGTGGGCACAGGGAATGGAGGGGTAGTGTGCCCGCTGGAATCAGTCATGCTGTCAGCCAAATCTAGCTCTTCTTCTAGCACCCCCGGCACCCTGCCTCCCAGAAGAGGAGGCTCCTGGGTCTGAGGGCTCTCAGGCCTCATGTCAGCACAGGAGTCTGGGGACCCCCAGCAGAAGCGCTCTCTGGGAGCACTGGTGTCTGAGCACGGGCTCTCCAGGAAGAGGGGGTTATCAAAGAACAGGCTCTCCTCCTCAGCACCCCACTCCGGGGAGGAGCCTGGCGTCTCCTCCTCTGGCCATCCTGAGGCCTGGTTCTTTTCTTCAGGGCTGCTGCCATCTTCTTTAGAGGCCTTTTCCATGGAGGGGCTAGAGTGAGGGCCCGAGTCCAGGGGGCTTGCCAGGCTGGAGGAGAAAGTGGGGAGGCCCATGGGGGCCCTGGGGATGCAGGCCCTCAACTCAGCCCTGAGCTCCTCGGTCTTCTCCAGCTCCTCCTCCAGGTCCAGGACGCACATCTGGGCCTGCAGGATACCCGCCCAGAACACCACTTGGGTCGACACGCTCTGGCTCTGGCTCTGGCTCTGGCTCTGGCTGGGGTCCCCCTGGGAAGACCTGTTCCCCAGGCCCTCGGGCTCTGTGCTGGAGCCCGTGGGTGGAGCATCTTGCCTCATGGAATCAGAAGGGTCAGATACGCGGGTCTGTTCCTGGGAAGATTTGGGTGGGTCCAGATGGCTGCATGTTTCCCCCTGGTGCACTCCTGGGTGGGGCTGCAAATTGTCTCCTAAGTAGATGTTGAGAACTTCCATAGGTTTGGGGTGTTCAGAGAGTCTTTCGTCACCCATCATCCATAGAGTGCAAGTGTGCAGGAGCCCTCAGAAGCGTCCACCTTCACAATCTCATTGTGTGGATTAGGGGGAGCGCTGGCCACAGGGGCAACAGGAATCCACTCTGCCCTGGAAGTGTCCAAAGCAAATGAAGGTCAGCAAAGGGCTTCCAGCTCCTGTGTAGTGGGTCACATGTGTCCGTGGCCCCAGCTGGGGTATACTGCCCTCCATAGTGGTGTGCAGGAGGGGTGCCCATGCATGTCCTCTGACCCTCCCGTTTCAACCGTCTGCTCCAAAGACACCCACCTGTAGGCTGAAGGTGGCCCGAGTGGCTTAGCTAAACAAGAAGGACTGGCCGAATCAGACCCTCCTCTCATGCATCTATCTATCTAGCCTGGAGAAGGGAGAGGGGTTGGCAGCAGAAGATGAAAATGCCTCAAAACAGTGGGAAGTCAGTGGCAAGCCAAAGCGATACAAAAACCAAAGCAGGCAGCAGCCAGAGACACTGACTGGAGTCAAATAATGGGACAGAATTTCTCATGGGAGAAGCCATAGCCTACTTTATGCCTACTCTCTGAGGCTCCTGTTTTTGGGGCCTGCATCCTTTGTGAGGCGGGCCAGCTGGTTCTCATTCACAGCTGTGCAGCTCTTAGGTGGAAGCAGGTCCAGGCACTCACGAAGCTCTGGGCTGGGCCTGGGCTTCTGGGGAGTGGATGCTTCACCCATTGGGCAGACCAGGCTGCCTGCAGGGGAAGGGGAGGCTGGGGACATGCGGCTGTGTCCGCCGGGGCTGCACCACGTCTGCTCAGAGCTGCCCGGTGCGTCTGCCCCACGAGCTCAGCAGTGCAAAGCTAGAGTAGGGCCTCATCTGTTTGCTGCAGCCTGTCTCACAGCGCAGGGAGGGAGGGGCTGCGTCTTCAGGACAACTGCCTTGCTCTGCTCTCCTGGCCACCGTGAAAATCCTAACTGGACTGTCTCCACCTGGTGCTGGCTTGAAGGAAATGTGAGATGAACCACACGGGCCCTTAGGACATGCAGCTCCAGTATGGAATGCATGCATCCCTGGCCTCGTCTCATCTCTTATGAAGTCTGTCCCAAAAGTATTGGCTGTGCAAACTGTTTTAATTATACTGACATTGGCTTGATGCTTTTGGGACAGACCTTGGCCTTTTCCCTTTGTCTCAGACTCCTCACTCATATATTTCTACCTTGAAGATTGTGTGGGCCTGTAATCTGTATTGAAGTATTTGGTGAAACAAACATGTAAATACACACAAATATACGCGCACACACTCACAGCCTGCAACTGTGTGTGGCTCACCCACTAGACATCCCATCTAACGCACCCCATAAATGGGAGCCCAGAGCTGGGAAACCAAGGTGGAATGGGGCCCTGCTGTTGAAGGCCCCCTAGAAGCCACATCCTCTTGCAGGAGGATGCCTGAGGGAGATGAGACAGGACCTAGGTGAATTTCAGTTTCTTATTCCTCCTGAAACCATCCTCCCTCAAAAACAGAGTTGCTTTCTGAATTTCCACCTCTCCCTCTGTCCCACCCCACATACCTCACTTTTAGCAAGAATATGTAATTGCAGGGTGATGGCCTCAGATTCTGAAGTTTCAGCCCCAGGAAAGGCCCCCATCCAGCCTCAGGGCCCACCTATCACTGAGATCTCAGTCACCACTCCTCCAATGAACTCAATTGTGTATCCCATGCTCTGAATCAAACTCACCGGCTTCGCCTTTCCATTTCCCTTGTTTCCGGGGATCTCCCAATCTTTTAGCTCAGTCTTCAGTGATCATCCCAGGCCCATCTCTCTACCCCACACCCCTCCCCCAAGCTACAGGCTACCCTGCTCCTGAGGCCCTGGCCACCCTGCTCCGCAAGCAGTGGTGGTGGTCATTTTCTACTCTGTCCTCCTAGGGTGAGAGACCTGCTGTGATTCTATTTCCAAGGGAGCAGGAGGAATGAGCCTCAGAACCCAAGATCTGGACCAAGGCAGCCCCTCTGGACAGTCTCCCCAGGCCCACCTGATGGGGCGTGACTAAGAGGGACCTGGAGGAAAACTGCCCCAGGGCAGATTCCTGACCGATGGAAACTCTAAGGAGACACATCTAACATAGGGGAAGGGGCAGGCAAACAGGAAGAGAAGAGCACCTGGTTTACAGGACCTGACCTCAGGAACCCCTAGCACTCTTCCCAGATCACCCTGCCTCTCCCTCCCTTCTGAGGCCTATTTGTGCAAGCTGTCCCCTCCCAGAGCCCTTCTCCAGTGGGTCCTCATTCCTCCAAGCCCCATCCCAGCATCTGAATGTGTCCAGCTTTAGGAGTTCCTGTGGGCACCAGAGCATTTTGCCGCAATGACTTCACACCTCTGCTGGAAACGTTCAAATACCAGGATCAAAATGGAGATGGTAGGCAAGGTGAGGGAAAGAGTGTCCTGCTGCAACTTTTTGTATGTCCATCTTTGCAAACACGTACATAAATAAATGTGTGCACTTACACAAAGCCACCACACAGGCCAAGTTAATTCTACACTAGACACTGGATTTGCAACTCCAGAGGAAACCAGGTGTTCCCTAAGAGATTCCAAGTGAAATGGTCTCAAGACTTAGGAGAAGGGAAAATTCAGTGGCCTGAGAGGTCTGCGGGGCTTGGGAGAAGTGTGGGGAGCCTGAGGGTGGGGGAGCCCAAGGCCACGAGAGGAAACAGAGATAGATCAACAGACAGACTGATAGGGCTTGGTGGGAGACAAGTATGCGGTTTGATGGGGTCATGACTCTGAACCAATGAAATTCAGCCTGCTACACCCTGCCCCTCACAGGGCACTTAGCCTAGTGTACAACCGAGTTTCCTCCCTTCCCCAGAATGAAATGCCATGAAGGTTGGTTCTTGCTCAGGGTATGTCACTAGGGACACACTGGGTGACTGAATTACTTTGGCAATTCCTGATGTTATGCTCACTCCCACCTACAAGTGCAGGGTGAGGGTATGTGGTTGTGCTTTCGGTTCAAGTAGATTAGAAAAGTAAAGCTTGGTGTCTACAAAGTTCAGGACCATCTGTGATACATGAGGTTACAGAGCATGGTGGGAGGAGTCCCAGCTCCAGGCAGCAGGCCCACTTGGGGGCCGCAGCTGCCTGGCAGGGCTACCCCATTAAACAAATACATAGGACACCTCCCCCACCATACCCAATACTTGGGACATACTTGTACTAAAAATTGTTCATTGTTTATTTGAAACGCAAACATAAGTGGGCATCCTGTGTTTCACCTGGCCCATGGGGAGGTGCAAGGACTGTATGAAGCCCTGCACGTGCCAGCTACCACCCGAGCTTCACCCCGAGCTCTGTCAGCCACTCCATGAACAGGATAAGCTGTAACTTCTATCTCCTTCCACTAGGAAGAAGCCAAGGTTCCAAGTTTCAGAAACATGGAACAGGGAGCTCAGCAGGGAAGTGGAGTCGGGCTCTCTTGACATCACTGCCCTTGTACCACCAACCAACTCCTTCAGGCATTCACGAAAGCCTGTGAGCAGTTGCTGGTTCATCTGTCCCCACTGCCCAGGGCAAGCCCTGATGGGATCAGGTGACACACACTCCAGAGGCTTTTGTGAGAATAGGAGGGATGGAGGGGGCCCAGGGGGCCCAAGATGAGAGCCCAGTCAGCCTCACCTGACCTTACAACCTGAGGGCTAGGCTGCCCATGAGCCAACTACTTCCTCCCAGGAAGCCCAGCGCCAGGGAAGAACCTGTCCCTGGGTGCTCCTTTTGGGCAGGCAGAACACTCATGTGTGTCCAACACTCCCAGGAGTAGCTGGACAGAGAGGAGAAGAGAGGACCCATCGTCTCCTTGTTTGTGTCCTCCACCTGTGGAAGGGACCCTGCAATTGAGGGTTTAGGAAATATCTAGCATCCATCTATCTATCCATCTATCCACTACCTGTTATCTATTTATTATTTATCTATTAATTATCTATCTATTATCTACCCATTATCTATCATCTATCTATCAAGTATTGACTATCTTCATCATCTATTACCTATCGGTTTGTCTGTCTGTCTCCCCACACCACCCTCATCCTTTCCTTTTTTTTCATTTCTCCTCCCTGAATTGACAGGTGGAATGACCTGAGGGGTGAGGTGACTTATGGCCATCAAGACAGTCCCACCAATCACCTGAGTGGAGGCAGCCTAACCCAACAAGGGTCAAGAACAAGGGTGGGTGGACAGCCTATTTTGGGGTGGCAGGATAACAACTCTCAGGCAGAAATAGCCGGGTCTCCTGCATATAGAATCTTCTTGGTTTACTTTTTTTCCCACCCCTGGCATTTAGTGAAATATCTTGGAATGGCTCATCTCAGCTACCCTCAGAGCCAAGGAGGGAGAAAGTCTGCCGCCAAATGATGGAGTAAAGGACACAGAGAATGAGCTGGGGGACAGGACCAAGAGGATGTAATGCCCCCACTCACCGCCGGCGCCACCCCGCCTTGGCCTTCAGGTAGTTTCATTTTGATGTTGGGACAGGAGGGAACCCAACTGGCACCTGGAGTGTGGTTTGGGGGTGTAGGCTTGCTTTTCTCCCCCTGCTGGGCACATAGTCTGTACCCTGTCTGCAGGGGGCTGGGCACAGCCTGGGCACCCTGCATGTCTACACCTGAGGTTCACAGACTGGACTCAAAGCCTCACTACAGCAGATCAGCCACTGACTCTGGTCGGAAACGCCACCTGGTTCCTCAAGCGTAAAATAAGGAAATCAGGTGAAGTAAGCTGCTCCCCAGGCCTGTTGCACAATAAGAATGAATCTGAGTGTCCATGCTGGGCCTTGGTCAGTGCTCAGAAGTACCATGTCCTGCTCGTTTAACTGTGCTGTTTGAAGACCCACTCAGAGAAGCAAAAAGAAACAAACAGCCGCCCTGAAAGCACAGGCACCCGGCGGGCATTGCCCTGGGCCTCCTTCGGAGCCAGCCCTCAATCTCCTTCTGGACTGTGTGCGCGTCTCTCCCTTTAAGCTTCCACTCGGCAAATGCCCCTTTTGTTCTGGAAATTTTTCCTTCCTATGGAAAAAGTAAAGGCTCCTGGACTGTCCAGGGCTTGAGGAAGTAGCCAGTGCTGTCCCTGCGCAGCCCTGACAGGAGCCGAGTCAGCAATGTCCTCTCAGGCAGGAGCCAAGGGTGGCGCCCTGTCTGGAGCTCAGACCCAGCGCCCCTGCCTGAACCTGGAGACTGAGTGCTCTGACACAGATGGGCTCGGGGCAGGCCCCACTTCCTGCCCACATAAGAAGCACTCATGCAAATGTGCTGAGGGGGAGGGTGGGAGGGAGGCTCCAGGGTGCTGAGGACCCACTGGTGGGGTTTGGGAGGACTCGCAGAGAGGAAGATAGAAAAGGGCAAGAGAGGATGGGGCAGAGCACCGATGGGTCTCAGAGCAACTGCTGCCTGGGAAGGGCCAGGAGCACTAGGAGGGCTCAGGCCTGACTAGCCTCCTCACCCTTCCTTGGATCCCAGCTCCCCCTCACTCCACGAACAGTTCAGCAGGCAGGCTCTGATCCCTGAGCAGGGTGCTTCCTTACTTGTGGGTGTCCCAGAAGACTGGGGAGACAGGCCTACTTGGGGCCCACCCGTTCAAACCTGGTGAAGACCCCACAGTCCCGAGGGGACTAATACTGGCTGATAATGGGTTGCCCTGCCCTGCTTTTTAGCAGAGAAGACTCCAACTGCAGCATGTCGGGCTCTAGAACTAGAGCATTGAGAGGGTCACTGCTCCGGAGTCTGTCTTCACCTTGAGGATGCAGCCACACCTGAAGGCTTCAGAATGCCCCCAACAGGGACAGAGAGTGACATGGCTTCTGCTGCCCACCAGGTCAACAGGATAAACAGAGCTGACCTGGCAAACTGGCAAGTCAGGTCTCTGTTTCTAACCAGCTCTCTGGGAGCCCCCCCCTAAGAGTTGAGTCTGAGCTCCTGCACTGACCACACCCAAAGCTGCCCCCACTCACCCCGAATGCTGCCTGTCTGGCCTCTTTCCCTCAAAAGTCAAGGGTCAGGCTTACTCGAGGCCTCAGGCCCTCAGAGCCCCTACTGAGCACCCAGCCACAGTAGTCACCATGCACCCCAGAAACTTGCTTGGCCCCCCACATTCACTACTGTAGACCCCAAGGGGCCCTGATGGGGCTGGGGCAGGAAGTGGAGAAAGGGCCAGAATGGGTGGGAAGGGTAAGAGAGGAGGGAAATGAAGAGAAGGAAGGGGGTAAAAACAAGAAGGCGCGGGTACAGCCCAGGCCAGGCTCACAGCAGGTGCGCACAGCAGGGCCCAGCTGCGCCTTCCTTTCTGTCCACTTGCCCCAGCCGCTGCCACCAGAACACACATGACTCTCAAATGCCCTGCTCCCCCAGCTCTGGCCCAGGCCCCCCCCAAACAGGCCCACCTCTCTCACCTTCAAAGGACCCAGGAAAGGACCAGGGAGCCTGGCCCCAGCGGAGCAGTTCCTGCTGCACAGTGTCTGCCCTGCAAGCGGTGACTGTGGTGGCTGGAGCTTCCGACTTCCGCTCACTTCACCCCCAGACACTCGCACCCCTCCCGATCTGCTCCCTGGGCCTCCCCAGGGCTCTCCAGCTGCTCGCACCTCACACTTCCTGCCCACAAGACAGGAGCCTCTGCTCCCAGGCCCAGGGTTTCATGGCCTCTTACCCATGCTCCCCTCCCCCGCCCCCCAATGGTCCAGGGAGAGTCACGCCCTTCTCCCCCCAGGGCCTGGGAGAAAGAAAGGGGAAGGTGCAGGCCCACATTGTGAACAGGCCCCACCCCTTCCTGTGGTTCTGTCCCCAGGTTCAGATCTGTGCCCAGCTCTCAGTTCCCTGCAGGGCACGCGGTGGGGCAAAGGAGGCCCTGTTGGCAACTGTTCTTTTTGCTTTTTAACAATAGACATTTTGATTTTTGTCACCCGGTACAATTGTCTCATAGCCACAGTCTTCTCCAGTAGTGCCTCAGCCATGCTTCTCACTTACTTAAGAAGAATCACTGTACTCATTGTACGGGAGGCAGGGTCAGAGTCATAAAGCCACCTCCCAGGGCTGTGCTGTTAGACAGTCACACAGCTGAGGTTAGAGTTCAGTCTCTGACCACAGGTACCAACTACTGTCCATTCCCCACACTGAATTCCAAATGTACTTCTGTGGAACACAGGCCACAGGTGTCCACGTGGTAAGACAGGTGGAGGATGGGGAGGGCACACCGTTGTACCCTTTTAGTCTCTGCACAGCCTACCTCTCCAGCCTCAACTACCCCCAACTTGTCTGCTGAGGGTCCTGAGATCCCTGCACCCCCCAGTTCCAGTCCTCATAAATCTAACTGCTCAGAAGACTCCTCCACTCTTATCTCCTTCAGACCAGACTGTACAACCCAGAGTCCAGAGGGCAGGGGGGTAGCTCCAACCTTCCACCAGCTGCATCCCCCAGGGTGAGCGTCCACAGGGATGTCCCTGCCAGTCCTTTCTCCCCAACACTGCAGGCACCAGGAGCCTGGACTTTTCTGCCTGCCAGGCCCACGTAGTCTCTTTCTCCCATGGGGACATCACCTCGCTGCTCCATGCAGCCCTAGACCTGGGGTGGGGACAGACAGGACTTGGACCTCTGGGCAAGGAGGGAAGCAGGAAGGGAAGTGGGCTGTGGTGGGGGTCCAAAGGCTGGGGGTTGGGGGGCTTTCTCAAAGTGGCCACATTCTCCAGAAGCTAAGGATCCTAATTCATGGTTCAGGTGGGAGGTAGAAGAACACCATGTGTGACAGTTTTTCAGCTTTGGTTGTAGCCTAGACATATGCTCCATGTCAGCTGGGGCTGCCACTGTTCTTTCTGGGATGGAAAATGTCAGGGGCACCTCCAGCTTAGTTGAACAAAGCTGGTTCATTACTGCCCCTACCTCAAGTGGCTCCTCCTTCTGTATCTGGGCTCTTACAACAATGCTCAGCATATAAGCCAGAAACCTAGTGACCTAGGCCAAAATGCAAGCCCTCCCTTCTGGCTGGCAGCCTCACAGGGTCTCTGGAATATGGCCACCATATTCCAGCCAGCATCTGCTCCACATGGTCACCTATGTGAGCTGCTGCTGAATTATCAGGAAGAAAACACAGTCCCTGCCCTCAGGGAGCTTCCAGTTCAGTGGCAGAGACAGCAATGAACAAACAGATGAATAAATCAATGCCTGATTATAAACTGCTGAGTGCTTGGGAGGAAAGGAGTAGGGAGAGATGAGACGCAGGGGTGAGCTCACTGGGATGGGAGGTCAGAAATGCCGCAAGCAGCCAGCATGTGAAGAGCATGGGCAACAGCTTTAGGCCAGAGAATCACACAGCTGCTTCCTCACCTGGGGCCAGAAAGGTCTCCCTCAGTTAAGGGAACGTTAAGGGAACAGAAAGAGGCCAGTTTGGCCTGAGCATCCAGCTTGAAGACCTGGGAGTCGGGGGAAGATGGGGTTAGAGTGGCAGGGCACAAGGTCAGCAGGTAAATGGCAGGGCAGAAAGCATTTCTATACAGCGGTTAAGATCTTCAGGGGCAGAATGGAGACCAGTCAGAGGCTCAGTGGGGGGCTCTGTGGCCATCCACAGGTGGGAAGGTGGCTTAAAGGGCAAGAATATGATACAGGTGGGGACACTGAGGACTTGGGGTGCATATTGGGTGATTGGTAGGATCTGCCATTTAAGCAGTTGAGAGTTGGAGAGGACAGGGGAGTCAAGGGTAACTTGTGAATTTCTGGCTGTAAAGACTTGATGAGTGGTAGGTAATGGCATCTGTTGAAATGGGACAGAATCAGGGGGGTGACCCTTAGGGGAGAAAATCAAGAGTGATTTTTGAAATATTAGGTTTGTGATATCTATGAGGTCCTCAAGCCAGCAACTGAAAAACACACCTGGAATGGACAGGAAGGGACTGGGCAGGAGAAACCATCATGTGTGTGACCAGCAGAAAGGGGGTCCATGCTTTGGGCTGGGGGAGCCCCAGGAGAGGGCTTCACTGTCAAGAAGGTGAGAAAAACATGAACAGTATTGTAATAGTGAATAAGAAAAGAGATAATTTTAGAAAAGGAAGTGGTCGGCTCTAGCAAATTCTACTGCAACGTCTAGAAGATACGCAGTAAAAGTGACCGTGAAATGTGGCTGTATGGAGGTTACAGGCAATCGGGGGTGAAGGGATGAAAGCAGAAGCCAGGTGGCCATTAGGTGAGAATGGACTCAGCCTCCCACCCCCTCTGCTCCAGCCTCTCCAGCAGCCCAGTGGTCCTCAGCTCCCTGTGGCTGGAATGGGGCTGGGCAGGAGAGGCCCAGTAATCCACCCCCTTCCCTTTACTGTGAACACCTGAACAGCCAGGCCTGGCTGGCTCACGCACACTGCCCTGGTTAGCAGTGCCCGGCTCACAGGGCCCCACAAGCTCACAGGGAGTACAGATTCCCATCACCTCCTCCCTGACCTCTCCCAGAGGGGCCCGTGGGAAGGCCAACCTGCCACTCCCTCTCTAAAAGATGGATCTTGTATGTGAGGGTGTGTGTATTTGGGGGTTATAGGGCATGGCTAGGGGGCGGTTCCTGTGTACAGCACACTTTAAGAAGAGATTTCAGACTCCTGCAACCACTGGCTCTGCTCCTTTCCCTAGAACTTTTACTTCCTTCCCAAGACTGCAAGGAGCAAAGCTCTGGCTGGGCAACCCCTGGGTGCCAGTGAGGAGGAACATGAGAGCTCAGAAGGGGAAACTGGCTTGTGCCCGAGAGCCCCCCCCCCAGCATTGAGCTTTGATCCCCTCTAGTCTCCCCTTCATTCCTGAGGTTCCCTACCAGGCTATGGTTCCCCTACCAAGGGCCCAGAGGACACGGAGTCTCTGGACCTGACCAAAGCTATGGGCAGACAGCCCTTCCTGCCTCCCTCAAGATGAGCAGCTTCCTGTTTGCCCACAGAGGAAGCCACTCAGCACAGGTGAGGAGGTGGCATTTTAGAACTGAGAGCACAGGACAGCGGAGCCCACCTCCAGAAGAGCTCTGGGGATTTCAGCACAAAGTCTGCCATCCAAGAGGCAGCAAAGGAAGGCAATGGGCACGTGGCTAGTAACTGTGCTTTACCGGGGCCCCTACATGCTGACTCACGTGCTCTACGCCCTTTACGATTCTGATCCCTGCGAGTCTGGGTGGGTGTGGGTGTCATTATCCCCACGCTCCAGAGCGGGTGAGGAGACTGAAGGCCAGAGCAGTTAGTGAAGCTGGGCTTGAACCCAAGAAGGCTGAGCCCTGGCAAATATATTCATTTGTTCTGCTACACCCATGATGGCTGCAGCCTGCAGGAGTGAGGGAGCGGGCCTATTTCAGCGCTGGCAGTACGGCCTGAACTCACGTCTCCCAACTCAAAGCTTAAAATGTCAAAGCTGATGGAGTTCACTATGGTCCTTCCAGAGGTACCAGCTCCTGGAAAGAAACACCTCAACAGGCTCCGATGTCGATGTCCCTGAATGTGTGGGAAGCCTTGGCGAAGAGCAGCCACAGGCGGCTTCCCCCAGAGAAGGCCCATTCCCTCCCCGTTCTCCAGCCTCAGGGCAGATAGACTGGGGCTACTTACCTCCCCACATTCCTCTGCCAGGTCATAGGTTACAGTCCCACTGTCCAGCTTGACTGTGGACCCCCTGGGGATGCAGCAGACCTGGGAGGTAGGGCCAAGTGAAAGAGTCCAGTGACTGAGCTCAGGGCCTTGGGTCAAAGGCACCCCTAATACTTGTGGTCTTAGAATGGGAGGGAGACATGTCTCAGGGACATGGCAAGGAGGAAAGGGTGCCAGCCCAGTGGAAACACCATCACCAGCCTCCCAGTACATGCCGGGTACTGGTGTTGCTCTGTGTTGCCTGGAACTAGTAGAAAGCGATTGCGGAAGTGAACAACAAACTTCTATTTCTTGGACCTGGTTGCCCAATCCCTAGTAGGCACAGTGACCTTCTAAGGCTATCCCTTCTCTGCCATGGGCAGACCCGCTCCCTCGCCTGGCCTCTCTCCCAGGCTCCTTTCTCGGCTCCCGCCTGACTCACTGCATCTCAGATCAGCACCTTATCAGCCACTTTGCAGGGGTCTGTCCCCATGTAGCAGTGACTAGGGCTCTACAGTTATTCACCTCTGTCCCCAAGCCCCCTTGGCACCCAGAAGACACTTGCAAAACATCTGCTGGAACATGTGCACACAGTTACTTCTATAGCAAGAACGCTCACCCATCAATATCCACAATCGGAGACTGGATAAGTAGATGGTGGTGAAACCATTAAGACCATATGGTGAACCTCAGCAGACTGTGACTATCTCATTCCTGCAGAGTATTTAATGAAGTGGAAAGATGCTTATAGTATATCATTAAGTAAGGAAACTGTCTGCCCTGGCTGGATAGCTCAGTTGGTTAGAGCATCATCCTGATATGCCAAGGTTGCAGGTTCAGTCCCCGGGGCCATGATGCACACATGAATCAACTAGTGAATGCATAAATAAGTGGAACAACAAATCCATGTTTCCCTCTCTCTTCCCTCCTCTCTCTAAAATTAATTTTAAAAGTAAAACAAAATTTTAAAAACCTGTTTCTACATTCAGTATAATCTCAATTTTTAAAAACTTGTTTGTGTATTTAGAAAATAGAACACCGGAGCCCTGGCTGGTGTGGCACAATGGATAAGGTGCTGACCTGGGAACCCAAAGGTCGCTGGTTCAATTCCTAGCCAGGGCCCATAACTAGATTGCAAACAAGGTCTCCAGGCAGGTCTATAGCTGAAGGCAGGTAAAAGGCAACCATACATTGATGTTTCTCTCCCTCTCTGCCTCCCTCCTTGCCCTTTTCTCTAAAAATAACGAATAAAATCTTTAAAAAAAAAAAAAAGAACACCAAAACGTTGGTTGATGGTGGCCATCTGTCTGTGTGTTATAAGAGCACATATGGTTAAGTTCTTTATGCATTTTGGTATATATCTTTTAAAGATAAAATACAGCATATTAATCATCAGCAAAAATAATCACAGTATTAAGACATTAAATTTGTCGAATTAAATAATGATCGAATATTTCTGTTCACTTCAGAGGCTGAAAGGGCATTTGCCAGTCCCTGTCCTCACAGCCCGGGAAGGCCGAGTGCCTGCGGGGCCTGAGAGGGTGCGTGGAGGGTTGGCTACTTCTTGAAGCCCTCACAATGGCCACCTCTCAACTGGCTGCTTGTGTGACCTCTTTCATGTTGGTGTGGGGACCCACTCAGAACTCCAGAGTTGGTATGAAGATTATTTTATAGTGAAGACATTTGAGATCTGACAGACATGAAAAGCAACCTTCTCAGAGATTCCCTTAACTGATAAAAACAGCACTTCTGGGAAATAGGCTGCCATAAATTCCTTCTTCAGGCAGCTCTACCCTCTGAGGGGTAGAATGCCCTGAAACCCACTGGATCTCCAGGAGGAAGTGACGGCCCCAAAGACTGAAAGACCACTCAGACCTGCACACTCAAGCACTACCACAGATTTCTCACCTCCATTTGCTCTACAAACCCAACTGGCTGTCCTACAAAAACCTCTCTTCCCCCAGAAGCCTTCTCTCCCCCGGTCATTTCCCTACTAAGTATATATAAGGCTTTCATTGTAACAGAAAGACACGCCAGCCACTTCTTTGGTCCTGTGTGCACACCAACATATCCTTTTTTACTGTTAACCTGTCTCTGATCAGGCTCCAATCACTAAAATGAAGAGGGCTAAGGGGAAGTTTTTTTACCTTTCCTACACAGCGAGATAACATCCTCCATGCCTCCGCCAGTCTAAGGCTCGGTTTGCCTATGTGAACGTGTGAGGTATAGAATGAATGACCATTTTAAATAGTTAAGCATTTATGTGCATTGTATTAAAAATAATTGATAGAGTGCACTTAGGATTTCATAGATGTTACGTTTAGGACCTGCTAAAGTAGATAATATCTACTTTATGCTGTTCTTTCAGGCTATATGTATTCAAGAGAAAACATTAAATAAAATAGTACAGGTGGAAAACTATGTCAAAAACTGTGACAAGCAGTTGTTCCTTTGGAGGAAGAACTGAGTCTTCCTAATACCATGCTCATTTAGTGAGCTAATAACAAAGCTGTGATCTTCCATTAACTACTGAATAGAACATCAGGCTCCCACTTAGCAAGGAAGCAGAGAATAGGTAAGCTGGCTGACAGTGACACAGCACAGGAGGAAGACAGAACTCAGAGCAGGGCACTTCCTGGGTCACCTGATAGGCTGCTATTCCCCTGGGGGGTGCCCAGGATTATGCTGCCTGTATCGACAAAGCCCTGGTCCCAGTGCCCTCTCTGTGCCAGCAGGAGCTGATCCTCATTCCATACTCTGGAGATAACCAGTCACCAGCAGGCTTCAGCAGGGAGGAGGGTGTGTGACTAGCACAGGGGCCTAGGACCTCATCCCAAAGAAGAAAGTTCCACACACCCACCTGTGCTTCCAGAGCCCATTTCCCTTATGTTTGTCTCAGCACTCCTATGCATCCTCCAAGGTCCCACTGAGAGATGCCAGGAAGGGACCCCTTTTTGGGTGTCCTTGTTTATAACCGTCCCCTGTCCCTGCCCAGGATCCCTACCAGGAGGATGTTTTTTGTCTGAACAGGAAAGACCAGAGTTCGAAAGTACACCCAGCCTCCCTGGCTGGCTGGGCCTGTCCATCCACTTTACCCTGCATACCTGCCCCCGGCTCTATCTTACTTGGCCTTTCCTGCTTTCCTTCACTCTCTTCCTGGGCAACCTCACTCACTCTCACACCTTCACCTCCTACCTACTCACTGAACTGTTTACAAAACCCTCCCCAGCCTGGAAGGCTCTAAACGCCATCTGGGGGCCTCATCCTCATCCTCATCCTCATCCTCATCCTCATCCTCATGGCTGGGTGAGCAGGATTTCAGATTCAGTGGACAGCGTGCCAATATGTCCGTGAGTGAACTGCCTCATCCCTAGGCCCAGTCTGCAGCACCGCATCCTTCTGATCTCCCAAGTTAGCAACTTTGACACCAGCCTAGATCCCTCATGCCTCTTGGAACCAGACCTCCCCAGCTGCTCTCCCCTCACACAGAGCCTGATCCTCTCTTATCGGCAGAACTGCAGGGGCTTCCTGCCCCTCATGTCCACATGCACGGTCCACTCTAATTCTCCTGCCAGACATCACTTCTGCCTGTGTAAACCTTTACCAACCCAACCCCACCCAGACCACTACCTCACCCTGTTGCATTTAGGGAAAGCCCAGTCTTGGCATTAGGAAAAGACCCCCAGCCTCTCCTGGGACCACACATCCACACCCTGAATGGGACCGAAGCAGTCTTTGGGCTTCCCTGAATGTTCCCTGCACTTTCACAAGTCAACATGTTCTTATATTGCCACTTGCCCAGCTCTGTCCTCTTCCCCATCCTCTTTTTCATCAATAAATTCCTTTTCATCCTCCAAGGCACATGCTCAAACCCCACTTCTGCAAACAACCTTCCTAGAACAAGTCAATAAGAATCAACTGTTATGATGATTCCACAATAAATTCTACCCATGGAATACCTAATAGTGTTCACACAGTGGTCAGGTAGCTTTCTAAAAAAACAGTATCAGGTTTAAAAAGTAAAAAGATCGTAATTGTGGCACAATGCAATACATGTAGTTTAAAAGACATGTATTTATGGCCCTGGATGGTGGCACAGTGGATAAGGTGCCGGCATGCAAACCCAAAGGTCTCTGGTTCGATTCCCAGCCAGGGCAACATGACCAGGTTGCAAACCAGGTCTCCAGCCAGGTCCATGGCTGGAGGCAGGTGAAAGGCAACCATACATTGATGTCTCTCTTTCCCTTTCTGCCTCTTTCCCTTCCCCTCTCTCAAAAATAATAAACAAAATCTTTAAAAAAAAAAAAAAAGGCATGTTTTTATAAATCAATATTGTATGTTTCTCTGAAATACATCCAGATCTGAGGATAAATGTATCATAAATATATCACAGTAGCTGCTGCTCTTGAGGGTACAGGAAGGTGGGGAGGGAGTAGAGATGAGGGATGATTATAACTCAATAACAAAAATTAAGAGAACAATCCCATTTAAGCATAGGCTAAAGACATGAACAGTTCAGGGAAAGAGAAAAACAAATAGCTTAAACCATATGTGAGACTCACCGAGCAACTTACAAAGAAACACCTATTAAACGACAACATGATACCATTTTTTTTCTGTCAAAAATTGGCTAGAACAAGAAGTTGTTGATACTGATTGATGGAGCCACAAGGAAACAGTCTCAGAACTGTCTCACAAGCTGGCGGCATTGACTGAAATCTAAAACACACACGGCATTGGAATCAGTGAGTCCACGTGTGTGAATTTCTTCCTCTGAAACAGACACAGAGGTGAGCAAACATGTAGGTACAAGTATGCTTCATGTATTACTGTCTGTCACTCAAACAAAAAAATGGAAAAACAACCCAGAAAGCCAGAAAGGACCACTAGGTAAATGCAGGACCCCCTACCCTGTGAGATATTATACATTTATTCAACAAGGATAAAGGACATCTGTACATCCTGAATCACAATGGTAAGTTTGAAAAAGTATAGACCTGAGTATTATTACAATTTGTACCAGCAAAGAGAAAGGGGGGAATAAAAAAGAAAGGGGAGGTCTACATATACACATGCTTGTTTACAAGTAGAACATGTCTCTCTAGACGCAGCCTCAAGAAACTGAAGAGAACTGGTATTAGAGGACAGGAGAGAAAATATGTTTCACTGCACACCCAAAGAGCTGTTTGTATTAACATTTGTAAAAATATTTTTAACATATCCAAGTATGAACCTTAAAAATATTGTTTAGGCCCTGGCTGGTGGCACAGTGGATAAGGCACTAGCCTGCAAACCCAAAGGTTCGATTCCCAGCCAGGGCACATAACCAGGTCCCCAGCCAGGTCCCCAGCTGGAGGCAGTTGAAAGGCAACCATACATTGATGTCTCTCTTCCTTTCTGCCTCTCTTCCTCCCTCTCTCTCTCTAAATGATCAGTAAAATCTTTAAAAATATATATATTTTAAAGAAATTTTACCCATGCAAATATTATCTTAAAAAGAAGGAAAGGAGTGAAATGGGCTCATGGCCCCCTATTGTCTCTCTCTGACCCCCTTGCTGGTAAGACCAACATCTTCACTGTAACAAACATGTGGTCAGCCAAACCCCTCTCTCAATGCACTTGGCTATAAAATTACTACCTGACTACAACCCTGACTTCCACTCTCACCAGCTGTGCGTAAAGATGGGCAGCCTCAGTGCTCTCATCTGTGAAGTAGGGGCAGCAAGAGCACACACATTCTACATAGATCCACGGTGGGGGAGACGTGTCTGCACATAAGGTGCTCAAAGCAGAGCCTGGCGCTTGGTGCATGCTCAATAAATGTCCATTATTTTATACTCTCCTCTTTTCCTTTTAAGCCAACTGATGAGGTCACATAATTAGTTTAACAATGAAAAGTTATTGCAATTTTCCTAAAAGGCAACAGCTCTTCCCCCCATTTCCAGCTTCCAGAGTCTTCACTGATTTGGGGAACTCAGTGGGCTCCCAGTTTGGCTCTCTCTGTGAGGACCATGGGTAAAAGCTGGGTGTGGGAACAGCAAGTGTTTCATCCTCTGACCAGATACACACTCTATCTCTCTGGTGATCTCTTGTCTCCTGCTTGTGGTAAACAACCAAGCCTGACCCTCAGCTTGCCTGGAAACAGCTTTTAAGGTGTCTCTGGTCATCTGGTTAACCCCAACCCATCCGCCCTCCTCTACGGAAAGGCTCTGAGAGGCCTCCTGGCCTCTGTCCAGCTCACCCAGCACAGCCAGCATGGTCAGCAGGCTCACACCTCTTTCACATTTCAGGGCCCTTTGCATGTCCTGAATGTTCTTCCCCCAGTCACATGAATGCATCTTGTGCACATTCAGGTCTCCATTCCAATTCCATCCCCTCCACAATGCCTATCCTGATGTTTCTGCTGAACATAGCAACCCCCTTCACCATTCAGCTGCTCTGCTCTTCTTCATAGCTTTCATCTGACTTGTCATTAAAATTGCTGTTCTTATTTATTGTCATTTCTCCCCACCAGAAAATAAGTGCTGTGAGGGAAAAGGATACTGCTGTATCCTTAACACCTGAAACAGTGCCTAGAACACACTTGAATGAATGAACAAATGAGCCAGGAGACACAAAGCATGACTTCTGGGGAAGCTTAAATCTCTTCCTTAGACTAAGCCTCCCAACAAGAAATGCACTTTCAGGACTCAGAGAGGGACAACTCACCACTTATCCACCCTCACCGCTCACTGGTCCTTTCCAGGAAACCCGTAAGTCCTGCTTACAGTAACATCCTCCCCTGGGCCCAGAACTTTGGGCCTGGAACAGAGTCTTCCCACCTCACTCAGCAGGTCTGTGGGCTACCTTTTCTAGCTGAGGGTCTTTTGTGCCCACCACCATCCTGTTTTGTTTTGTTTTTACAGCACATATCACTCTGATATAATAGGTCATCTGCAGTCAATGTTTGTTGAATGGATGAATGAATGAATGAATGCATAAATGACTCTTTTTCGTACTCTCCACCCAGGGGAAATGCCATGTCTGAAAGAAAAGAATGCATCAACACTATCCACTGTCTACACTTGATCTTGGTGTTTCTTATGTAGAGAGGCTAACAGATACTCAATTAGTTGCTAATTATATTCAATCAGCTCTGGGCCTGGGGAAGGGGCAGACTAATGAGGTTCAAGGGCAGCTCAGGCCTTCAATTTGATGCTGCCTCCTGACCTAGACTTGCAGGTCACAGGCAAAGGGGTCTAAGTGAGTTCACTGGCCAGAGCAGCAAAATTCATCTTGCAGTCTGGAAAAGCAGGAGGGAACTCACATTGCTGCCCCATGGTTCTTCTGAAATGACAAGCTGGACTCATTTCTAGGGCCAGAAAGGAACCCTGAAGGGGATGTGAGTTTGTCAGCTGAGCAGATAATGTTTACTTTTCCAGGAATGTCTCCAATGCCTCTGGCCAGACACACCAGAAGGGCTAAGGAAAGCTGGGACCTCTTCCATCCAGGGCTCTCCTGGGGTGCTGGCTACCTGTAGGAACAGGACCCCCACCAGGCAGAAGCCTTCAGAGGGGAGGGCCACCAAGGCAACAGAAAGGACAATGGAGGCAACACGGGCAATAGGAAGTGAAGGAAAACCCTCAGGGTCATCCAGTTCTACCTAACACTTGATCACTGGGTGGCCTTACGGCTGGGCCAGCTCCTGCTCAGCCCAGCTCCACCCAGCCCAGCTGGCGGAGCCAGAGGAGCACCTCACCCAGGCCCTGCAGACTTTCTCAGCCGGGCACAGCCAAGCGTTGCCTTGCTGTCTGTCCCTGTCACCTCACCAGGTTAGATTCTGAAGGACCCCACTCCTCCCAACACTCCGGCAGCCTCTTCCTGCTCTTTCCAGCTCCCGCCCCCACGTCCTCCCTCGGCGACCTGGCCCTGCCCCTGAGCAAACGCTCCCCATCAGGCGCCACGCGAGGCGCACTCAGTCCGCGTTGAGGGCGGCGGGACCCCTAGCCTGCCCTCCCCGTGGCCCTTACCCATCTCCCGCCGGGCTCCTGCTCCGGCCTCCCGCCGGCCAGGGCGCCCCATGGTCAGGCGCCCGGGTGCCCAGGTGCCCAGGTACGGGGGCAGGAAGGACTGTGGCTGCGGCCGCGTGGGCTGGGCGGTCCAGCTCCGCTGTGCACTCGCGGGAGGGACTGGTTCACCGGCTCAGCAGCCGGGGCAGGCGGGGGCGGAGAGGTGTGGGAAGGGTAGAGCTGGGCGTGAGACAGGGCGGGCTGTGGGGCGGGGAGGGCAGCTGGGGGCGTAACCGTCGGACCGGTTTGACAGCTGTGGCGTGGAGCTAGTCCTGGCGGGCTCTGCCTCAGTCCTGCGCGTTCCCTCGGGCCCCTCGCGGCCCCCGCGCCCCACCGTGCGCCCCACGCAAGGCTGTGCAGTAGGACAGACAGGACCCAGAAGTCGTGCTCAGTCACCATGAACCACTGCTTTTTGTCTTTGTTAGATGGGGCCCTGATGCTAGGTCAACAATCCTATTAATTCATTTGTTCATTCTACAAGCGTTCATTGTGCACCTACTATTTGTATGTCTGGCAATGTATGGACACTGTGGGGTCGGATGAGCCAAATATTCCAAAAGATTGCATCCTGGCCTGGAGGTGAGTAGCAGTGTGATGTAAGCCGGGAGGAGGGGCTCTCTGAGGGAAATCCTAGGGAAGGAGGGAGCCACAAAGGGAAGAGGGCTTCCTGCACTGACCTCAGATCATTGGCTACTTCCTGAGTGAACACTCTTGGAGTGAGAATCTAAACAACCCAAAGGAGCACAGTAGCTGAGCGGATATTTGAGGAAGGAGTTGCCTGCCGCTAGGGAATTTGAGGTTCAAGTCCTGCCATTTTAGAGGAGTAGGTCCCAGTAATTTCACTTCCTGCTAGAACACAATTGACACTCTTCAGAGGAAAGTAACAGAACCCAGAGCACCTATAGTGTATCATTCACTAGGTCTGCTATACAACAAAAACCAATGAAATGAAAGATGTTCCTCTCATCCCATCACTCAGGAAATTACAACGGTTTTTTAGGAGCTCTGTGTCAGGAACCAAATATATATTTCTTATATCACAGACCCATAGACAAGATGTTGGAATGAGAAGATAAAATATTAAAAATAAAAATGAGCCCTGCCTGGTGGCTCAGTGGATAGGCGCCAGCCTGCAAACCCAAAGGTTGCTGGTTCAATTCCCAGCCAGGGCACATAACCAGGTTGCAAGCCAGGTCTCCAGCCAGGTCTCCAGCCAGTTCTGTAGCTGGAGGCAGGTGAAAGGCAACCATACATTGATGTTTCTCTCCCTTTCTTCCTCCCTCTCTGTCCTTCTCTCTAATGAATAAAATATTTTTTAAAAAATGAAAACTAGGACAAAGATATTAAAGAACCCACAGGTTCTTTACAGGAAAAGATATAATGGGTGAAGAGATAGGAAATGTTGGAAGAGATATGATTACTATTATTTCAAAATTAAACAACTAAGTAGAATATGAATAAATATGCTCCAAGGAGGGAAATATCTGTCTTTATTACCCTGAAATGAAGACACACCTCAACCTCTTCCTGTCAGACAAGAGATGAATGAGTTTCTTAGCCTTCCTTATTCAAGATCAGGGCCTCCCAATATTGGGTTCCCTCTGCTATAAGACGGCCTACTGTCTGTGCAGGCAATATCTGGCCCTAGTCATATTACGTTGTGGGGATTGGAGCTGGGAACCTATGCAATGAGATTACTCTGCTATTACTATGAGTCATAAACCATCTTGTCTCCTGCCAGTAACTATAAAAACTGTGGCATGTCAACTCGATGGCTTGCTAACAGAAAAATCTCAAATCTCAAAATTATCAGTAATTATATTAAACATTCCAATTAAAAGTAAGAGCTTATCAAAATGGCTAAGAAAAGAAGACCCAACCATATGTTTAGAAGGGACACACTTTAAATATAGAAACAGACAGGCTGAAAGGATGGAAAAATATATACCAAGTAAAACACTGAGCCTGAGAAAGCTTGGTGTGGTTATATTAATTTTAAACAAAGTATACTTCAATCTAAGGAGTATTTCCAGAAATAAAAAGCTTTATTTTACAAAAATGAAATGATCAGTTCATCAGGAAGATGCAATAATCCTAAATATGCATGAATTTAACAACAGAACTTCCAAATGCATCAAACAGAAATTAACAGAACCAAAGGAAGAAATATAAATTACACAATCTTAGTTGAAAATTTTAACACCTGTCTCAGTAATTAATGGAAAGGGCACACAAAATGAGTAAGGGTGTAGATGTAAATATTGTCTTTCATCTATACCAAAGTGACATTATAAAATTCTACATCACTAATAGCAGAATATGTATACTTTTCAAGAGCACATGGAACATCAAACAAGACCAACTATACAGACAGACAAAAGAATCTGTGTTAGTGGAATGAAATCATATAGATCATATCTTCTTGACAGAATGAAATTAAATCAGAAATTAAGAACAGTATTTTATCTAGAAATGCCCAAATATTTGGAAATTAAATAATACACTTCCAAAATTACCCATGGATCAAAGAAGAAATCACAGGGAAAATTAGGAAGTACTTCAATCTGAAATGGCATAAGAAATAGATAAACAGATCAATGTAACATAATTAATGTCCAAATGTAGATCCACACATCTATGGTCAATTGGTATCTTTTTTTTTTTTAAGTATTTAAAGTATATGTTATTGATTATGCTGTTACAGTTGTCCCGAGTTCTTTTCCCTTTGCTCCCCTCCGCCCAAGACCTTCATTCCTTCCCACAGTCCCACTCTGCTTAGTTCATCCATGGGATGTGCATGTTAGTTCTCTGATTTCACCCTTTCCTCTATTATTCTTAACTACTCCATGTCTATCTTATACCCATCAATTATGTTTCCTAATCCCTGCATCATTTCCCCACTTCACCCCCTCCCCTCTCCCAGCTGATAACCCTCCCAATGCCCCCCATACCTATGATTCTGGTCCTGTTCTGGTTGTTTGCATAGTTTGTTTTTATTTTTTAGGTTTTGTTGTTGATAGTTGTGAGTTTGTTGTCTTTATAATGTTTATAATTTTGATTCTTTTTTTCTTAAATAACGCCCTTTAACATTTCAGATAATAATGGTTTGGTGATGATGAACTCCTTTAGCTTTACCTTGTTTGGGAAGCACTTTATCTGTCCTTCCATTCTGAATGATAGCTTTACTGGGTAGAGTAATCTTGTAGGTTCTTGCTTTCCATCACTTGGAATACTTCTTGCCAGCAAAGTTTCTTTTGAGAAATCAGCTGATAGTCTTATTGGAACCCCTTCGTAGGTATTGTTCTTCTTTCCTCTTGCTGCTTTTAAGATTCTTTCTTTATCTTTAACCTTTATTATTTTAATTATGATGTTTCTTAGTGTGGTCCATCTTGTTTGGGACTCTCTGTGCTTCCTAGACTTTTATGTCTATTTACTTCACCAAATTTGGGAAGATTTTCTTCATTATTTTTTCACACAAGTTTTTCATTTCTTGCTCTTCCTCTTCTCCTTCTGGTACCCTCTGATTCAGATATTGGCATGTTTAAAGTCACCCTAGAGGTTCTTAAGCCTCTCCTCGTTTTTGTTTTTGTTTTTCTTTCAATTCTTGTTTCCTCATTCTGTAATGGTTGACTGTTTATTTCTTCCTTATGTTCCAAATCATTGATCTGAACCTCATTTTCCTTCCCTTAACCATTGGTTTCATATGTATTTTCCTTCGTTTCATTTAGCCTATCCTTCACTTATTCCTTTCTGCGTTTCCTGTAGTTAAACATTTCTGTCAAGCCTGTGAGCATCTTTATCACCAATGTTTTAAAGCATCTGTCACACTAGCAAGCTGTTCATCTGTCTTCAGTTTGCCTACTGTCCCCCATATTCCTCTATCTCCTCATCTTGACAGGCTCCTGAATTTGCCTCCATGTCTTAGGTAGAGCTGCTGCACCTGTTTTGTTGTAAAGGGAGGAACCTTGGGTATTTATCAGTACAGGCAACCCATTTCACCATGTTGTGGTGCTGTATGTGGGGGAGGCATCTGAAAGGAAACAATGCTGCTTGCTCCGCACTCACCCCTTTTCAGGCACTTTTCCCTTTTCCCATCTGGGACTAGCTGTTGCCCTGGCCATGGTTTCCAGAGTACATGAGTTTGTAGATGTTCCAGGACTGTGGGAGCATCTAAACAAAAAGGCTCTGCTGAGAGAATAGCAGTTTCTTCTGCCACTCCAACCCCCACTGGTTTTCATAGTCAGAAGCAATGTGGCTTTATTTCTCCCCCAGTGCTGGAACTGTGAGTGTGTGGTCTGGTCTGGTGCTGGGACACTCAAAGGTGTCTTTACTGTGACTGTGCTTTCCACTGGGTGGCCACAGTTGCCATCCCACTGCAGCTGCTGTGCTGCCTAACTGTTCTACCAAACTGTGTCTTCTCTGTCCTGGCTCCACCCCTCCTATCTGTCTGGATGAGTATTTCTTCTTTATAGCTTTTGTTTAGTGGACTTCTGTACAGCTCAACATTCTGGGATTTCTGGTTGTCTCTAGTTTTGAGGTAGATGTCCCGGTTTCTGGTTGTGGAGGGGGAGGTGCAGCCTTCTATGTATGCCTTCCTCTCGGATTCCAAGCCAATTAGTGTCTCTTGATAAAAGTGTCAAAACAATTTAATGGAGAAAAGAAAAATTTTCCATAAATGATTCTGGAACACCTAGAAATTTGTATGGTAAAAATAAAAGAACCTTGGACTTATATCTATATATATAAAGAAATGTTTCAACTTAATAACAAAAAACAACCCAACTGAAAAATAGGTGAAGGATCTGAATAGATATTTCTTTAAATAAGAGACACCAATAAACACATGTAAAGATGCTCAACATTGTTAGCCATCAGAGAAATGCCTTAGACCTGCAATAATTTAAAAAGATAATAGGAAAAAAAAGATAATAGCAAGTGTTGGGGAGGGTATGGAGAACTTGAAACCCTTATACATGGCTGGTGGGAATATCTAGTAGCTTTGGAAAATAGTTTGGCAATTTCTCAAGGATTAAACATAAAAGAATCATATGCCTTGGTTGGTGTGGCTCAGTTATTTGGAGTATTGTCCGGTAGACTGAAGGATCTCAGGTTTGATTCCTGGTCAGAGCAATTGCCCAGATTGCAAGTTTTTGGTCCCAGCCAGAACAAGAGGCAACTGATCGATGTTTCTCTCTCATACTGATGTTTCTCTATCTCTCTTCTTCCCTTCCCCTCTATCTAGAATCAATAGGCATGTCCTCAAGTGAGGATACAAAAAGTATCCTATGACCCAGCAGTTGCACTTGTTGGTGTGTACCCAGGAGAAATGAAAATACCTTTCCACAGAAAAACTTGTACATGAATTATCATAGAACATTATTAATAATAGCCCCAAATGGATACAACCCAAATGTCCGTTAACGGATGAATGAATAAACAACACATGATAACATCCATACAATAGAATGTTATTTGGCCATACTGAGGTGATACTACAATATGGATTAACTTCTAAAACATTAGGCTAAGTGAAAGATCTCAGTCCCAAAGATCTTATGTTGCATGACTCTAGATAACATGTTCAGAATAGGTAAATCTATAGAGACAGAAAGTAATGGTTGCTTAGGATTCGGGTAAAAGGGAAATGGGGAGCAATGGCTAAAAAATATGGATTTTCTTTTTGGGTTGATAAAAACGATGAAGTCAATTGTGGTGAAGGTTGCATAACTCCACAAATATACTTGTATTAGTCAGCGTTCTCCAGAGAAAGAGAATCAAGAGGCTATACAGAGAGATATATAAAAGGAGACTTATTAAAAGCCCCTGTTCATGACCTGCAAGCTGGAGAACCGGGAGTGCTGGTGGTGTCTCAGTCGGAGTCCAAAGGTCTGAGCACCAGGGGAGTTGATGTTAAAGGGCAGGAAAAGATGGACATAGCTCCAAGGAAGAGCAAATTTACTCTTCTTTCCCAGCCTGCAAAGGATTGGGTGGTCCCACATTGCAGGAAAGGTGTTATTAGTCACTGATTTAAATACTGATCTCTTCCAGAAACACCCTCACAGTCATACCCAGAATGCTAGATCTCTGGGTGTCCCTTACTCCATGTGAGTGGTGCTTGAAATTAACCATCACAACACTGAAAATCATAATATCAGCACTCTGAATGGGTGACTTGTGTAGCATGAGAATGATATCTCAATTAAGTTGTTACATACAAAAAACAAAACAAATGAAAACAACAACAACAACAACAACAACCTTTGTGCCACACATAAAAATGAACTCACAATGGGTCACTGACTTAAATGTAAAAATGAAAACAATAAAATATCTAGAAGAAACAGGAGAAAATCTTTACATGTTTAAGGGGAGCAAAGGTTTCTTGCATCTTGACAAAAATAATTAATTTTAGATACTATTAAAAAGTTAAATTATGTCTATCAAAATATCCTGTTAAGAAATGAATAGGCAAGCCCCAATCAGGAGAAAATATTTTAAAAACATACATCAGACAGAAGAATTATATCGAGATAATATTCAACAGCTAGAAATCAAAATAAAAAGATAAATTGCTCAGTTAAAATAATGGCCAAACTATTTGAATAGACACTTTACAAAAACACAGAAATAAATGGCCAGTAAGCATGTGATGGATGCTTAATATCATTAGTGCAAAATAAAACTACAAACCCTACCACAAGAAAAAGCTAAAATTTCAATACTGATAATAACAAATAAATATTGGTAAGGAAATGGAACAAATGTTAACTCTTACACTTCGCTGATGTAAAATGGTGTGGCCACTTTGGAAAACAATTTGACAATTTCCTGCAACGCGAAACATACATCTACCATTTAACTCAGACGTCCCACCCCCTCACTATTTCCTCAAGAGAACTGGAAATAGGGGGACAGAGGGGAGCAAAAAGGGGATGGATGTAATACAACAACAATAAAATTTTAAAAAAATAATTTTTTTTTAATGCAAAAAAAAAAAAAAAAAAAGAGAGAGAGAGAGAACTGGAAATAAATGTCCTTGAGAAGACATGCTGCTTTCTTCATCATGTAGTAAAACTGGAAAGAATCCACAGGCTCACAGATACAGTCATGATGGATTCAGAAACTAGAACACTACTCAGCAAGAGGCAGAAGCAACCTGACTTCCCATAACAATGTGGGTGAATCGCACAAACGTTACATTGAGAGGAAGAAGCCAAATAAAAAGAGCATGTGCCGAATGAATCCTCTTCCTTACAGGGAGTGGTGAAGCAGGCACAGCCACCCTATGGGGATAGAAACAAGAGCAGTATTTACTAATCTCTGGGGAGAAGAAGTGATTAGAAAGAGACAAAAAATTTTCGGGAGTTACAGGAACATTCTGCATTTTCAAAGCAGTAGCAGGTACACATGTCTGCATTTACCAAAACTCACAGGCCAAATGTTTAAGTCACGCATGGTATTGTTTGTAAATTATACCTCAATTGAAAGTGCTAATCAAATCCTTTCACCTTTGAACCTAAAAATCCTTTCATAGCTTTTAACAAACAGTTCAGAATCTAACTCCCTGCCACACTTGCAAGGCCACTCGTGATTATCACTCTTATGTGAACTTGATGGCGATAACCAAATGAATTTACGTTAAAAGAAAGAAAAAAAGAAGTGCCACCTGATTTTAACACCACAGGCTTCCTCTGAAACTGGCCAATGGGAGGGTCATAAATAAATTTTTATTCCCTGTTCCTGAGCTAATTGGGAAAAGAGGGTTGAGAATTGTGGTGGGGCCACCAACTCGGCTTGTGTTGCTAGGGCCTGGGGAAACTTCCCTCTCTCAGAGACGCTGGGAGGAGAAACACCCAGGTAAAGGCTGGAAGTCAGAGCTGGACTAACCCTTGGTCCTAACCTAGCTGTAAACTTGGTGTGGATGGCTGAATGGAAAATTCAAAGTGCAAGCAATATTGTCTTAAGAAAGGTGAACACTTGGAAAGGCATTTGGGGTGGGTGGATCCCTTGTTCTGGGCACAGAAAGGGGACATTTGATTATGTATTTGCAAAACAAAAACCATCGTCCCAAAAGGAGGCTTTGGAGACTTGTTCTGTGGACCGTGTGGACAGTGAGGACAGGTGGTAAGGGGCCAAATTTCCACACACACACACTTCCTTGTGTTTCTTCTCCAAATTGGGGGTCAGGGCCTGACTGTGCCTGTACAATGTTGCTTCTGTTGGGAATGTGTCTTACTGAAACAAATGATCCCAGGCCAAGTTTTTCACTGTGTCTGAGGGCAACACAGAGTGCTATCTAGGGACACAAGTGCCACCTGGTGGTACAGAGCTGGGGAAGCAGTCTCTTCCTGTCTTGGAACCCTGAGAACTGGCACTCAGGCACCTTGAGAACTGGAGGCTCTGGGAGTACCTGGAGAGACCACCCTTGGGACAGACACGAATCAATAAGGAGTGGAGGGAAGTAGGAGGATTTAGGGTGAAGGTTCTGTCAAACACGAGTGAGGGCCTCTCAACTGGGTCACCCCAGGAATACTGGGTAGGGGCAGCGTCACGTCACGACCAAGACACTCAGATGGTGAGATCTGCTTTGCTTCTGAAGGCTGAGGCTTCTGGAAACAGTGGACTATCACATTATTAAAACTATTTTTATAGAGTGGTTTTGAACAGAGTACCTTCATATGTGAACTTTCAAAACCACCCGGAAGTATCATGATCTTGGTTTTCTAAGTGAGCTTCAGGAAGCTTGAGCAGCTCATTTAAAATTGTCCAACTATTTATGGTGGAGCTGGACCTTATGTCTGACCCTTCTGATCTCAAATCAGAGACCTCTTCTTTTATGCCATCCCTCTGCGTGAAAAAGGCCCACCTGAATACCAGGTGTCTCTGCTGCTGGCGCCCTTCATCCTGCTCAGGGCAGCACACAACTTCCAGCCGAGTGCCTCAGATGGGGTAAAAATGTCCTTTCTCCGGAGTGTTTGCTCTGGCTTGCAAGGCACAGACGCTCTACCAGAGAATGTGATGTTAAAGGTGTCTCGGCACTTTAGAATTCCTCCTTCCCGGAGCCCAGAGCTCCTCTGTCCCTTTGGATACACAGAGGTAAGCCTGGTAGGGGAAATCGGGGATGGGAGCTCCTTCACAGGGCACCATAGAAATGGGGGCTGTGGGGATGGTCTTCAGGGGAACAGAGAGGCTGAGAACGAGGCACTGGGCCAGGCATTGGAGTCCTGCCCTGTGGCTAGCAAGGCCATTAATGCTTAGTACAGAGGTGTCTAGGATTCAGTTCTAATTGTAGCTCCAGGCGTTTTGACCAGTCACTCCATTCCTTGCCCAGCCTTCCTTTTCTTTTCAGTTATTCCTCCCCAGCCCCTCTTCTGAGATTTCTGTGGCTTTCACAAGGACACAGATACCCCAGAAGAAGGATTCATTGTTTCCCCAATTCAACCCTCAACACACAAGAAAAAAAATGCGGAAACCAGAAACAAAAATTATCTGTGTAAAAACACTACAAAGTACGCTGTGCTTCCGAAGCAGCTCTGCCCCTGGCTAAGCTGGTTGGGGGCCTCCGTGCATCATCCCCACAGCTGGGTCTGGCACAGACAGCACAGAGCAGTGTCCCTGCTGTGATGCAGTAGGGACTAGATGTCAATGAGCAAACAAGCAAATATGTAACAGATCAGAGGTAATAGTGCTGGGGATGGGGGATAAAGCAAGACACAGAGACCCCAAGTAAAGGAGATACAGGTGGCTTGGGGGGGTGGGGTGGGGTAGAGGCTATCTTAAATGGGGTGGCCAAAAAAAAAAACTTCTCTGATGAGGCACCCTTTGTGCAGCAGCCTCAGCAGAAGGAAATGAGTCCGGTTGTCTCCTGAGGTGGAAAATTCTAGGCAGAGGGAAGAGAATGGGACATGTACATGGAGTTAACATACTTCAGAAAGTGCATGAATGAGGTTTAATCAGTTTCAGGTAAGTAGCCAGGTGCTTTGGAGGTGGCAAAATGCAAAATGCTTAGTCCCACCTTAAGGGTTCCAATATGCACCCCTGGAAAGGCCTCACCTATACAATGCAGATTTGGGCTTGGGCCACAGCCCTGAGGGAGGTTTCAAAGCTGGGTTACTAAGGGCTGGCATGGGGTGTTCTCAGCATTTTCATGGGAAAAGCTTCCCAAGAGCCCGCGTTTGAAGGGTGAGTTGGAAAATGGTGGCATGCCCTCTGCAGTGGGGACGGGGCGGGGAGGTTGGAGCCTCAGACTGTTCGAGGGGGGTCCGCACCTCACGCACAGGCTGTAACCCTGACCATCATTAGCAGGGCCCAGTGGGACTTACCCCGGCTGACTTCATCCCTGTTTCCGTGCTCCAGCCACAGGCCAGCAAGGATAGAAACCTTTCTTGACTGACCAGGAATGCTTCCAAGAAGAAAGAAGAAAGTGCCAGAGTGAGCCCATCATGGCCCGGGGAAGGGGATGTCTTGACATTGGACATGGATGGTCCCTGTCCCCTCACAGGGAGACTCTCAGAGGGGAGGTGAAGTAACAAGGTGAAGTCACTGCCACCCAGATCATCCTCTGCTCTGATCCTCTGCTCTGACCCTCTGAGAAATGACCCCAGTCATTTCTCAGTCATCTGACCCCATGGGAGAGGCCTGGCATAGCTGTTCCCTCTGGAGCCAGTCCTCACTGCATTGAGTGTCCCGGCCTTTTTGTTTATGTGCTCTGTGAGCTCCATCTGTCACCCACCAGCAGGACGAAGCTCATGTCCCCACTGCAGCCATGGTCCCAGGTTCCTGTGATGAGTTCGGAAAAGATGGGCAGGTGTTCTTCCTGGTAGGAGTGAGGAAATAATTCCATCCAGGCAGAGGTCCCAGGGAGCTAAGAAGGCCTGCACCTGAATTATTATCTGGAAAATGCTGACCCCTGGTGGACACTTTTACATTTTAATTTTTTTAATTACGGTTTGCATTGAACACTTTTTTTTATGTGTAATCTTTTATTTTATTTTATTTTTAAAAAGATTTTATTTCATTATTTTTAGAAAGAGGGGAAGGGAGAGAGGCAGAGAGAGAGAGACATCAATGTATGGTTGTTTTTTACCTGCCTCTGCATTGAACATTTTTTAATATTAGTTTCCCGGGTACAACACAGCAGATAGACATTCACATCAGTTACAAAGTATTACTACAGATAACTCAGGTGCCCACCTGGCACCACACATAGTTATTACAATATTGTTAGTTACCTTCCCTGTGCCTTATCTTACAACCCCATGCCTGTTTTGTAATTAGCAATTAGTATTTCTTAATCCCATCCCACCAGTTTTTTTTACTCTGTTCCCCCAAATCCCTTCCTTCTGGCCTCCAGCAGTTTGTTCTCTGTCCAGCAGTATCTATAAGTCTGCTTCTATGTTTTTTGTTCATTAATTTTGTTCTTTACTTTTGCATATAAGTAAAATCTTATGGTGTTTATCTTTCGCTGCCTAGTTTATTTCACTTAGCATAATGCCCTCCAGGAAATGGAGGCATTATTCCAGAAGGAATAATTTCCCTCTGGAAATGATAAATAAAATAAAATCTATAAAAATATATATATATATATATTTTGTTTTGTTTATTATTTTCAGAGAGAGAGGAAGGGAGAGAGGCAGAGAGGGAGAGAAACATCAATGTATGGTTGCCTTTCACCTGCCTCCAGCCACGGACCTGGCTGGAGACCTGGCTTGCAACCTGGTTATGTACCCTGGCTGGGGAATCGAACCAACGACTTTTGGGTTCGCAGGCTGGCACCTTATCCACTCTGCCACCAGCCAGGGCTTAAATTTTTCTTTTTTACAGGCAAAAAATATTCCATTTTATATAAGAACCATAGCTTTTGTATTCACTCATCTGTTGATAAACACAGGTAGCTTCCATATCTTGGCTATTGTAAATAATGCTGCATGAACATGCAGGTGCATATTTTTTCAAATTGGTGTTTTAGGTTTCTTCAGATATACACCCAAAGTAGGAATTTTATGGTAGTTATATTTATAATTTTTTGAGGAAACTCCACACTCAATTCCACAATGGCTGCACCAGTCTGCATTCCTACCAATAGTGCACCAGGGGTTTTCTTTTCTCCACATTCTCACCAACAATTGTTTGTTGATTTGTTAATGATGGCCATTCTGACAGGTATGAGGTATCTCGGGATTTTGATTTGCATTTCCCTGATGATTATTGATATTGAGCATCTTTTCATATTTCAATTGACTATCTATATGTTCTCTTTGGGGAAGTGTTCATTCATGTTCACTATCCAATTTTAAATTGGGTTGTTTTTCTGGTGTTGAGTTGTTGGAGTTCTTTAATTATGGATATTAACCCCTTATTGGATGTATCATCAATGAATATATCCTCCCACTCAGTAGACTATCTTTTTGTTTTGTTGATGGTTTCCCCTATTGTGCAAACTCTTTTTAGTTTAATGTAGTTCATTTATTTATTTTTCTTTTCTTTCCCTTGACTGAGGAGATATGTAAGAAAAAATATTGCTATAAAATTATCTGGGATTTTACTGCCTATGTTTTCTTCCAGAAGTGTTATGGTTTCCGGTCTTACATTGAAGCTTTTAATCCATTTTGAGTTTATCTTTATATATGATGTAAGAAGGTGGTCTAGGTTCATTTTTTCCCTCTGTATTTGTCCAAGTTTCCCAGCACCATTTATTGAGGAAACTATCTTAACCCCATTGCATATTTTTGCCTCATTTGCTGTAGGTTGATTAACATATAGTACATAGGTGTGACTTTATTTCTGGGCTCTCTATTCTGTTCTATTGAACTATGTGTCTGGTTTTATACCAGTACCATTTTATTTTTATTTTTATTTTTAATTACTACAGCCTTGTAGCATAGTTTGTTATCACGTAGTGTGACACCTACCACTTGGTTCTTCTTTTTCAAAATTGATGATGCTATTTGGGGTCTTCTGTGCTTCCATACAAATTTTTGGACTACTTGTTCAAGTTCTATGGAAATCGACATTGGTATTTTGATAGGATTTGCATTGAATCTGTAGATTGCTCTGGGTAGTAGAAACATTTTAATAATATTAGCTCTTCTTATGCATGAGCTTGGTATATGCTTCCAATTATTTGCATCTTCTACTATTTCTTTCTTCAATGTCTTATAATTTTTTGAGTATAGGTCGTTTACATTCTTAAAGTGATTCCTAGGTAATTTTTAAATGAAATTCTAAATGGGATTGTTTTCTAAGTTTCCCTTTCTAATAATTCATTATCAGTGTCTAAAAATGCAACTGATTTCTGAATATTTATTTTGTATACTTTACTCAACTCATTTATCAGTTCTAGTAGTTTTTTTGTTGTTGTTGGTGGTGGTGGTGGAATCCTTAGGATTTTTGACTATACAGTATCATGTCATTTGCAAATAATGACTGTTTAATCTCCCTTTCTAATTTGGACATCTTTTATCTCTTCTTCTTGTCTGATTGCTGAGGCTAGAACTTCCAGTACTATGTTGAATAAGAGAGGTAAGGATGGACATCCTTGTCTTGTTCCTGATCTTTCAGGAAATGCTTTTGATTTTTCTCTGTTGAGTATGATGTTAGCTTGTGTTTGTCATATGTGGCCTTATTAGTTGACATATGTTCCCTCTGTTCCCACTTTACTGAGAGTTTTTAACCATAAAGGTGTGCTGGATTTTGTCAGGTGTTTTCTATCCATTGCTTTCATCTTATTATTTTTTATCTTTCCTTTTGTTTATGTGGTATATCACTTTAATTGATTTGCAGATGTTGAGATATCCTTTATCTCAGGAATAAATCCCATTTGCTCATGGTGTATAATATTAGTAATGTATTGCTGAATTCAGTTTGCTAATATTTTGTTGACAATTTTTGCACCTATGTTCATCAGGGACATTAACCTATACTTTTTTTTCATTGTGGTATCTTTATATGGTTATAGAATCAGGATAATGCTGGCCTCCTAAAGTGGGCTTGGGAGTATTCCCTACTCTTGTATTTTTTGGATTAGTTTGAGAATGATAGGTGTTATTTCATCTTTGAATGTTTGGTAAAATTCACCTGTGAGGTTATCCTGTCCAGGACTTTTGTTTGTTGGGAGTTACTATTATTACTATTGCTTTGATTTCATTAGTTGTAATTGATTTGTTCAGATTTTCTGTTTCCTTTTGACTCGGGCTTAGAAAATTGTAGTTTCTAGGAATTTATCTTTATCTTCCAGATTGTCCTATTTGTTGGCATATAATTGTTCATAGTATTTTCTTACAATCCTGTGTATTTTTGAGGTGTCATTCGTTATTTCTCTTTCATTTTTTATTTTATTTATTTGGATCCTCTCTTTTTCTTGATTAGTCTGGCTAAAGATTATTGATCACTTTTTAAAAGCTTTTCAAAGAACCAGCTCTTAGTTTCACTGAATTTTTGTGTATATATATATATATATATATATATGTATATATTTACTACATTTCATTTATTTCTTCTCTGATCTTATTTCCTTCCTTCTATTCACTTTGGGCTTGGTTTGATTTTCTTTTCTAGTTCTTTCAGGTATAAGGTTAGATTGTTAATTTGACATTTTTTCAGTTCCTTGAGGTAGGTCTGTGTTGCTATGAATCTCCCTCTTAGGTCTGACTTTGCTGTGTCCCATAGATTTGAGGTTGTTATATTTATTTTCATTACATTTGTCTCAAGGTATGTTTTGATTTCTTCCTTTATCTTATCATTAATCCATTCATTGTTTAGTAATATGTTTTTTAGCTTGCATGTGTTTTTCAGGGTTTTTTGTAATTGATTTATAGTTTCATACTATTGTGGTTGGAGAAGATGCATGAAATTATTTCAATTAAAAAAATGTATTGATGTTTGTTTTATAGTCTAACATGTGGTCTATCCTGAAATGTATTCCATGTACACTTGAAAAATGTATTTCCTGCAGTCTTGGGGTGGGGGTGGGCAATGCTCTGAAAATTAAACCCATCTGGTTTAATGTGTCATTTATGGCCTCTGTTTCCTTGTTGGATTTTTTTCTGGAAGATCTATTCATTGATGCCAATGGCTGTTAAAGTCCCTTACTCTGACTGTATTGCTGTTGATCTCTCCCTTTATGGCCATTAATATTTGCTTTACATACAATATTTTGGTGCTCCTATGTTGCATGCACAAATGTTTACAAGGATTATATCCTCTTGTTGGATTGATCCCTTTATCATTATGTAATGGCCTTTTTTTTGTTTCTTGTTCTAGCCTTTTTTATAATTTTTAAAAAATTATTTATTTATTTAGGGTTTTTTTGTTTGTTTGTTTAAATTTTTATTCATTATTTTCAGAGAGAAGGGAAGGGAGGGAGGAAGAAAGGGAGAGAAGAAAGGGAGGGAAGAAAGGGAGAGAAGCATCAATATCAATCAATATCAACCATAGTTGCCTTTCACCTGCCTCCAGCTACAGACCTGGCTGGAGAACTGGCTTGCAACCTGGTTATGTGTGCCCTAGCTGGGAATTGAACCATCAACCTTTGGTTCACAGGCCAGTGCCTTATTATTTCCCCTTCAATTTTAAGTGACAGCTTTGCTGGGTTGCGATTGTAGGTCCTCACTTTTTATCAATTTGAATATTTTATGCCAATCTCTTCTGGTCTGAAAAGTTTCTGTTGAAAAATCAGCTGACCATCTTTTGGGAGCTCCCTTGTAGATAAATATCTCTTGTTACTTTAAAAATTCTCTCTGTTTTTAATCTTTGCCATTTTAATTATGATGTGTCTTGGTATGAGCCTCTTTGAGTTTATCTTGTTTGGGACTCTCTGCACTTCCTGAACTTGTATGCATTTTTCTTTCACCAGGTTAGGGAAGTTTTCAGTCATTATTTCTTCAAATACATTCTTAATCTCTTTCTATCTCTCTTCTTCTTCTGGTTCCTCTAATAAAGCAGATATTTTTATGCTTGATGTTGTTCCAGAAGGTCTTTAGAGTATCTTCATTTTTTTTAATTCTTTTTTATTTTTTGTCACCCTGCTTTGGTGTTTTCTGCTACCTTGTCCTCCAAATTGCTGATTCGATTCTGTGCTTTGTCTAACCTGATATTGATCCCTTCTAGTGTATTCTTCATTTTAGTTATTGTATTCCTCATTATTTTAAATATGGTTTCTATACCCTTTTTAAAAATTTTTAAATATTTTATTTATTTATTTTTAGAGAGGGTAAGGGAGGAAGAAATAGAAATATCAATGTGTGGTTGCTTCTTGCACAACCCCAACTGGCCTCTGGACCAATTCCTACTGTGAGGACTCCCCAAAGTAGCCTGTTCAAACATAACGCAGTAAAGCTTGAGTGTGCCACTGCCACTTCATTGTCATATTAATAGGTGGTTCAAATGTTGGAAAATTTTAGTTTCAGGTAACAGCTAATAAGCTTATTAAGTAATGTACATAAAAGCTGTTGTTTCAGGAACTGAAGGTATGACCTAACTTGACTCCAGAACACAAAGACCTCCACTCCAGACACAAAGACTTCCACTCCAGGCACAGACAGCTCACGAATACTGCAGCTTTTATCTCATTAACTTTTTCCCTAAATTCCAAACCCCTTACCTACACCTTTCTTCTTCTTATAAAAATGGCCCATTTATAGTGGAATTTAAGACAGTTTGTTAGAGTGCAAACTCATTGTCTTCTCAGATCATGACCATCTGAATAAAGCACCCATAAAGATTTAATCCCTGTCTCTGCTTATTGGGTCTGGTAGATGACAGGCAATATGAACACCGGCTTTTCTGGTTTCAACATTTCATTCTTTGATAACCCCAGACCCTAGGAACCTCCTTTCTGGGCCTTTCCCTTTTCCAGTCTTCTTTCAAAATTCTGTATCTTAAGTCCCCTGTCTTCTCAAATTTTCTGATGCAAGGAATGCATTAATTCCTACTGATCTATCAGTAGAAAATTCATTTATTCACCAAATATTTACTGAGCATGTAGGGCATACTGAGCATTGAGCTGGATACATGAGATGCATCACAGAAGAAAACATGGAAATCCCTGCCTGTGCAGAGTAGACATCCTAGGATGACAACTGCAAGGAAGAGGTGCTGAGACAGAGGTCTCATTGTTGTCAGTGCGCTGGAGGGAGGCACTGCACATTAAAGTTGAGCTTCTCAAACTCTAATCCATGTAGAATTATCTGGAGTCTGGTTAGGATTAGCCCCTAAGTCGGCAAGTCTGGCATGAGGTCTGGGGTGCCACATTTTACCTCCCAAAGGCTGCTGCTGCTGGTCTTCAAACCACACTTTGAGAGACCATGCTTTTAAAGTGGATTGCTTTGAGCATTGACTCTTCCAGAACCAACACTGGTAAAAATAATGTTAGTACCTACCATGGAAGGTTACTGCAAAGATAAAATGAGGTAATTTAGCCCCTTTGCATTAGCAATGAGGAAACTGAGGTTCCAAGACCTAATCTCATCCAGGAGCACACCTGCAGACAGGAAGTAGCTCCAGAGTCCCCAGGCTGGCAGTCTGGCATGAGTGGCTGCTGCCCTACCTCACCTTATCACAGGAACCATCTGAAGGGCAGGATGGCTGCAGACAACCACGTGCTCGCTGCTGTTGTTACCATTCATTCTTGAAGGATTTTCTGCCTTGAAGCTTCCCCTTTATAAGGGCTGAAAATATAACCTCACCGGCCCTTCTATCACACAACATTTCATCCATATCATTCATCTTCCTTCCATCCCTGCATGGTCCCCAGGGAGCAGGCGTGGCTAATTCCACTGTACACACGAGGAAGAGAAGCTGAGCAGATCAACCTCCTCAACCTCACTGTTGTCACAGGACCCGAGATCTGGGCAAGATTGTGAAGATTTTCTCCAATCAATTGCTCTTGAACCTGCCAAATATGATTTGTTCTTAGCTATGAGATCTCCTCCTCAAATAAACCTGGGCAGTCTGATGTGTGAGTGGGGAGTGGAGCAGGGTAAGGGGTGCAGCCCATGCTCAGCCGGCCTCCCTCTGTGGGATTCCTTCCTGGGAACCTGAGAGAGCGCCCCAAAGAGCCCCCTTTGGAAACTGGATCTAAGTCAACACTCCTCTGGAACAAGCAAGTGGCTTGTGACCCAGCTGAGGCCTGACTCCAGGAGCCCCACAGAAAGAATGACAGCACTCCCTGCTGCCTAGCTATCAGCTGAAGGACTCCTGATGCGCAGTCGTTCCTAGGGTTTAGTGCATTCACCCCATGGGGCCAAATGTAATGTTTCTCCTGTTGATTCCATCATTTCCCAGGTACCCCCTCCCTCCCATCCCGGGATAGGTTTTTTTATTTGTTGGATGTTTTAGAATTGAAAAACAACACACATACAGAAAACTGCCTGACCACACGTGTGCCAGGAAATAGCATGTTGCCTGGATCCTCACAGTTCTGGTGTCCCAGCGTCACCACCACCAGCTTTCAGGGAGACCACACTTTCATTGCACTTTCCTCTTGCTTGTCTCCTCACAACTGTCCAATTGTGCCTGTTTTGAACTCTATGTAAGTGGAATCCTGCTCTCTGCTCCTGTGGCACTTGTACCTAATGGGGAGCTCAAATACTGTTAAGTTTTAGTTTTAGCTAACAGCTAATAAGCTTAGTAATCTAAGTATATAAAAAGCTATTGTTTCAGAAACTGGAGGAATGACCCACCTGGGCCCCAGATAACCATAAGCAGTTCCACCTTGTGCTTCAGGACTGTAAGCAATCAGGATAGTATCCAAACAATTATACTCCAGGATGAGAGGACCTCCACCCAGGACACAGGACAGAGATGAAAGAATGCTACAGCTTTTATCTGATTCACTTTTTCCCTGAATTCCAAACCTTTTACCTACACCTTTCTTCTCCTTACAAACCGGGCTCATTTATAATGGAATTTAAGACAGTCTGTCAGGCTACAAACCCACTGTCTTCTCAGATCATTGACCATCTGAATAAAGCGCCCATAAAGATTCAATCCCTGCCTCTGCTTATTGGGTCTGGTAGATGACAGGCAGCATGAACCCAGCTTTTCTAGTTTCATACCCACAGTGTGGGCAGGGTTCATCTGTTCTGTTCTGTGCTGCTGCCTGTGGTTCATCCTTTTTTTTTTTTTTTTTTTCTCTTTCTGTCAAGCTGGATTGCATGAACACATAGGATCCACTCTTCTGTGATAGGGTTGTTTCAGGTTCTGGACTCCTGTGGACAAGGCTGCCACACACCTTCCTGCAGGGAGACTTGGCCTTGAGTGTCCAGGGAGAGTGAGGCCCAAGGAAAGAAGGGCTCAGAGGAGAGGCAGCCAGGCTGGTCCTCAGCCATCCCATTTCCAGCTCCCTCTGCCTCGAGCCCAGAGACCATGGACACAACCAGCAAAGGAGATGCGTTTTCAAGGTTTTATTGTAAAACAGAGGAATATGCCGACCTCCCACCCCCTTCTAGGAAGGATATGATCCCCAAATAAAGCATTCTTTTTAAAATTGGGTAGTGCACTTTTGAAAAATATCATGAACTCCTTATTTTTTATTTTGCCACAGACTCTAAAAGTGCTACTGTCCCAAGGTTTGCAAAACAAGGTTTGGGAGCCACTTAATAGGAGGTGAGTAAGTGGCTTCAGGGACCTGGGGTGTGGACGGGGACAGGAGGGGGAGCTGGGAGAGGAGAGCAAAGGGGGTGTCAGGCTGCCCACATGGCCCAGGTGTCATCCAGAAGGCACAGATGACACTGAAGGAAGGGCTTTGAGCTGTGTTATATTCAAGTTGCACTTTAGAAATGCCACTGTGGAGGCAGCATGAAGGTTGCATTAGCTGAGCAGGCTGGAGACAGAGTCCTGATACCAGAGGTCGTGTAGTTCCTTTGAGGGTCCACCTGCAAAGGTTGCTCCTCGGAGCCCCATGGCAGCTGGGACCAGGGGCTAGAGTGAAGAGGCGTCTGGAGTCATGGATGTGTTGACAGCAGGGTGGTGGTGTGGTAGTACCACTAGGCCTGCTTGAAGTAGAACTTGGTGACCTTCACATCTTCATTGGATGTGTTGGTGAGGCTGACAGGCTGGTCTGCCTCCAGTGCTGTGCAGAGGAACCAGCCCGGGCAAGCAGCGGACTCAAAGCTGGTAGTGGGGCCGTGGTCTAAGCGAATGAAGGTGAAGCGCTTGTCCTGCTCCCTGGTCTTGCTCAGGTCAGTGATGTTGACATTCTGGAAGCCAAGAGATGAGCAGGTGAGAGATCCTATGCCCCCTACCCCTCCAGCCCATCCTCCAGCCCACCATGACAGGGCTCTCAGAACAGCCTATAGGCAGTGCCAGAGACCCCTCCAGGAGCCCGCATGTCCCATTCTCTCACCTTGACTTGGGAAAATCTGACCATTCTCATCAGGGGCCAGAGAGTTTATTTATTTATTTATTTTTATTTATTTATTTTTTTTAAAGATTTTATTTATTATTTCCAGAGAGAGAGAGAGGAAGGGAGAGAGGCAGAGAGGGAGAGAGACATCCATGTATAGTTGCCTTTCACCTGCCTTCAGCTACAGAGCTGGCTGGAGACCTGGCTTGCAACCTGGTTATGTGCCCTGGCTAGGGAATCGAACCAGTGACTTTTGGGTTCCTGGTGCTGGCGCCTTGTCCACTGTGCAACCGGCCAGGGCTTCAGGCCAGAGAGTTTAATGAACACATGGTGCCATCAGCAGAGGCCCAGGCCGGTGAAGGCTGAGCTCTGTCAGTTCTATGCCTCCTCAGGGCAGCACAGAAGGTGGGCAGAGCATCGCAATCCATGCAGTACCACCCCTACTCCACACAGAGCAGGCCATTGCTCTCAGAAGAAGTGCCCTGCCCATTGGTGGAGCAACATGACAGTGCCACAGACATGTCCACTGTTAAGGTTCACATTTGGGTTAAGATTTGTTCCAACAAGCTCCTGAGACAAAACCATCTTTTCTGAGGGCAGCCCATCTTTTCTGCATGGAACCCAGGAGGGCAGGGCCCTGGATAGGATGCCAAGCGTTGGGTCTGAGTAGACAAGGATTAGGAGAAAGAGGTCCTGTATAGGGGCTTTGCTGGAAGAGGTCAAGTCTAAGTGGGTTGGAGGCCCTTGGACAAGAGAATGGCACGCAGAGATTGAAGTCCCTAAGAGAGCCTCCTCCAGGTGCTGACCCCTGTGTAGTCCCCTCCTCCGGTGAGGCTAGATTCAGTTGTGTGATGGGCTTTGGCCAAGGGGGTTTAGCTGTACCATGCAAGCAGACATTCAGTGAGTGTTCATGTTTTCTGAATAAACTCTCTTGGAAACTAGCAGCCATGCTGTCGAGAAGCTAAAGCTGAACACCAAACTCTGAGTGGCCATGGGGAAGGAGCCTGGGGAGGAGAAGCCATCCTGACGCCCCAGCTCAGCTCCCTGCTGAATGCAGCTGCAGGAAGAGCCCCTGACAGCTCAGGGAATCGTGAGAAAGGACCTAATGTGGCTGTTTGAAGCCACTGAGTTTGGGGTGGTTGTTATCTTTGGCAGGTCCTTACCTCCAACTGGAGCTTGATCTCATCACCAACCTTGACACAGGCCAGGCACAGCTTCTCACCATGGATCCCCAGGAACACAGTCTGGGGCTCAAGCTCGATGGACATCACATCTAACTTCTCTGGGGAAGAGCAGAGGGGAAGGTCAGGTTGTAGAGAAAGGGAAGCAGAGATGGAGAAGAGCCCAGACTCTCCCTGAGGCCCCATCTTTCTGGTCTGTCTCCAAACAGAACATCCAACCATGAACAGCCACCTCCACTGCTCAGGGACCAAGTCACCTAGGTTCTGTTTGGGTGGCCTAGGTATCCCTGGGAGACCTGTGCTCCAGGTCAATAGATGTGCTGCTCATGAGCAGGGACAATATCACATGAGGTCATGACTGGGACCCCAGGGCTTGGTGGCTTTGAACCTTCCTCTTCCCTTGGTAGTCCCTGGGTCTCATGTATCAGTAAAAGCCCAGTATTTCTGTTTGGGCATGTTTATTAGAAGCAATACCAGGACTGGAAATGCAGATCTTTCCCTTTTGCAGGATGAGGATCGGGGAGAGCAGGGAAGAGACAACGTGGGGAGATGAGGGTGATACATCCCAGAAAGCCAGTATTGGAGCTCTCCCACCATGTTAGCCACCTGCCCACGTTGTACTGAAGGAAAAACTGAGGAATAGACTCAGGGCAGCTGCTCAAGTTCATCTGGTTTATTCATAGCCTGGCCCAGAACTTGCTGAATACCTGTCCATGAATAAGGGACATAGCCCACTTGTGTGTGATGTGTTCATTGCGGGAGTGAGTTCAAGTCTGAACACACAGGGACACAGGGGCTGACTGGGCACAGGAGGAAGGAAAGGTCCATCTTGTCTTCTGCCCCCCACCCCCAAGCTGTGGCCCTGGGGCCACTGGGCCTGCAGTTGGTGGCTCCTCATTTAGGTTTTCCCCTCCCTGCCCTTCTGAAGCTACCCTCATATGTGCCCTCCAATGACCAGGCCTCCCCACCACCTCTGTGGTGTCACACAGAGGCCAGGCAGAATGACCCAGGGCCCACACAATAGTGTTTCTGGCAACCACTCACCTTCTAATTTAACATTTGGTCCTTGCAAGTATCCAGCAACTAGCTGGTTATTCCTCAGGTAGAAGGTCTTCTGGTTAATATCCCAGATTCTGAAAAGTGAAAGGACCTGCTGTACTGGACAACGTTGGGCCAGGCTCTGTGCTCAGCCCCTTCTCATGCCCCCAAATCCACTGAGTCTGCATCCAACTTTTTGCCTGGGGAGTGGTGTTTCCACACACCCATGGCATGAGGGGCAACTGAGATCAAGGCTGGGTAGGGAACAGGCCCCATTGTCACCCTGCTCTGTGTCCTGGGGTTCCCAGGAGAAGCGTCTGGATGTCAGGTCTGGGGCAGCTCCTGCCAGTAGGACTTTCCAGGGTACAGAACATGCTGTCTGCTGCCCACATGGCAGCCACCAACCACACACGGCTACAGAGTTCCTGAAATATGGTGTGACTAAAGATCTGAAATTTAAAATTTTATTTTTACTAATTTATTTTGATTGAGTATTCATTCAAATGTAAACTTAGAGTGTCCTCTGAGACTAGAAGTTTCGAGGGACAGAGTACCTTGTAGTAACCAGGGAAGGTCTGTCTCAGAGCCTTTCTCCACCCACCGGGGGCCTGCTTTGCATCTGGCAGGGGCAGCCATCCCTGGAAGCAGAGAGCATCCTGTCCAGCTCACCCAATAGCCTGTTTCTGGCCCCCAGCCTTGTCTTCTTGGTGAAGGGTCCCTCCAGCCAAGAGATGGATGTGGACCCTCTGCTCCCTGCCCAGCTGGACGGTGGGCCTGTGCCTCATTTCCTGTCCTGCGAAGGGCAGCACCACCTATCGGGAGGCTTTGAGAAGCCTAGGGCTGGGTGCGGTGGTCAGGCAAACTGTAAAGCTGTCTGCACATGTAAGCATGTGACCTTCTGTAATTATTCTTAGTTCTGGGTGTGTGCATCTGAAAGGACTACACAGCCCCTTCTGGAGGCCTCTAGGGGCTTCTCCCGGAGCCCAGCCCATAGGAGGAGGCAGAGCAAACCTTCCCATGTCTGGGAAGGGGAGAACTTGCCCAGATGCACATGTGCACACAGTCTGACCTGCAGCCTTGGACCAGAGAGACTCAGCAGTGAATAGTGGTCACCCAGACATGCATGGTGCTGAGTAACAGGGCAGAGGGCACCTGCGGATGCATCATAGCTTGTCATCTTCACATCAGTGATGGTGACAGCCACAAAGCTCCTGGCCTAATTTTGAAAAATCACAATAGTTTGGGGGCACCTTAAAGCTCATGAGCCCCGTCATGCTATAACCTTCACAACCACTCTGTTAGGCAGGCAGGGGATCCTTGTAAACCCATGTCACATATGGGGAAATGGAGGCCCCAGGGGGCAGGATCCTCCACCGTGTCAGCACAGACAGACATTGCTAACCATCACCTGGAACTTGGGGCAACCCTGCCCTGGCACCTCTCCACTTCTTTGCCTGGCACACTTGGCTCAAACCCCAGCTGGGCTCCGGGGCACAGGCTCGTTATTCACTGAGTAGCCAGGATCTGTGGGAAAGTCAGCCAGGCCTCCAAAGCCAGCCCAGCTTGCGCATCTGAAGGCCCCACCTGTGCAGCCCCCTTTCCTAATAATGGGTATTGCTTTCCAAGCCAGACATAGACAGTGGTGACATGTCTACCCCACCTCCTCTATCAGCCTTACCTGAAAGCTTGCATCTTGCAGGGTCTCTTCCCTGAGGGGCGGCAAGCTGTCTCTGAGGAGAACAGGAAGAGGAGGAGAGAGATTAGGTGACTTGCAGGGCACCTGCAGATTTCCATCCTGTGACACTGCAGGCAGCAGGGACTGCCATTTCGGATCTAGAGGAGCTGCTTATAAAGAAGATAGTCGCCCAAACCAGCAGTTGCCGCCCTGTCCCACTCTCAAAAACGGAAATGCCCTCACATTTCCAAAAAGGAGAAACCCTTGCTGCTGTCACGGTCAGTCCTGCAGGGTGTCGTAACTTGGTGTTGTAACCATCCCTCCTCCTTTCCCCCCGTGCAATTTCCCCAAAGTGGAGATTTCCATTTCCCTTCACTGAGCTCCTGGGAAGAAAACACAATGAAAACCAAATACCCTCATCTACCTGACAGGTGTCCAGGGATTATTTGTTGACTTAAAAGAAAACAAACAAATTTGAGTAGATATGTCCCTTTCCTAATGCCCAAAGATGGTCTCACGTCATGTTGTGTTCTTTGAAGGAAGGACAGCCTTGCTGGACTCTGGACCAGGGACTGTGAACATTCTGTTCAAAGCACCAAGTAGTAAACATTTTAGCATGTGTGGACCACACAGTTTCATGATTACTCAACTGAGTGTCCCAGTTTAACAGCAAGTAAAAATTTGTAAAGAACAAGCTGGTTGAGTTCCTTCTGACTTTATTTACAGAAACAGGAGGTAGCAGATTTGCCTGAAGATTTGTGACTCCTGCTCCAGAGACAGCTTCCTGGGAGGGACTTTGACTCTGTCCATATCTCTGAAGTATGGTCTTGGGACAGTGGGGTGAACTCAGCACCAGGATAGAAATGAATCCAAATTCTACCTCTGCCACCCATCCATAGCCACCGGTGTGGCCTTTGAACAAGTCACTCCACTGATTTGGGTCTCTGCTTCCTCATGCTTAGAAAGAGGTCAATTTTATCTTCCTCACAATTTGAAGAGGAGGGGAAGGGAAGGGAAGGGAAGGGAAGGGAAGGGAAGGGAAGGGAAAACTTCTGGCCCACAGTGGGCACTAATAACCATTAAGTTTCTTCCTTACTATGTTCTAGAGAGTTAGGAAAAAGGTAAGCACACTTGATTTATGGGAGGAAAGAAGACAAAGGTTTCTGCATGACCTCTGTGATGGGAGTACGCATCAGTGCAAAAACGGATTGTAGCATTTCAGGACCAGATGAGAGCTCAACAATCCTTTCTCCCCAATTGCTGTTTTGAAGAAGACCCAGTTAGGAAAGGGACCTGTCTAAGTCACACAGCATGCGAAAGGCATAGGGATGGCTCCCAGCCAGGGGCCACCCTCCTACAGCAGTCCATATGATGAGCCTGACTTGATTTTCAACAAACAAATCGGACTCTGTGTCCAAATAAGGTATAAACCCTTCAAAGAGGAAGGCCACACTGTATATTTGAAAGTTGCTAAGAGAATAGATCTTAAAAGTTCTGATCACAAGGAAAAAATTATATAACCATGTGCTGTGATGGGCGAATCATTATGTTCTACACCTGAAGCTAATATAATATGTCAATTACACCTCAATAAATAAATGAAGATTGAGGTTACAAAGGAACTTCCCATATCTTTAAAGAGCTCCTCATGAGAGCCAAAGGAATATTTATGCAAAAATTATATTGCTTCCCTGGGTGTTTGCATGGAGGGGCAAATAGCCCTGTGATTTGGTGGGAGTCATGTAGCCTCTGAAATACATTCAAGAAATGGCATCTCCCTTTGAGGGCCAGGGGGGTGTTCTGCCTCTCTGTGCTGGCTTTGGGGAGAGCTGCCTGAGAGGGTGATGTATATGAACCCACAGTCAAAACCACCTCATAGTTTGGCTCCTGGGAATGTTCTGCAGGCCCAACCCAAATTCAGAAACAGATTTCTCCTGGATAGCAGAAGCCATGGGTTCCCACCTTTCCCAGGTGTGTACCCTTTAGCCACTATGCTCAGGAAGTGGCCCACTGGATCTGGGGGGGCATTTCTGGGGCCAGGCTTGAAGTCAGGCCACTTGGGCTGCATCCTCCCATGTCATTTATGAGCAGGGCCACCCAGGACTTGTGACCATGCTTGCTTTGTCCAAGTTTCATTATCCATTAGCTTTGTCATGGTCAGTAGGAGGGCTAAGGACTGCCCTTGGCATATAGGAAATACTGAAACAATAGATTTCCATGGAGTGTGGTTCTTTTCCTAGGTAAAGTGAGTGAGGTCAGTAACCCTGCCCCTGGCCCAGTCAATCCTTCCCTGCACTCTGGTCCTCAGTCCCCAGGGCTTGGCAGGAAGTAGGGGGAGGAGAAGCTGCCTCCTTCTCCTCACGCTTTTGACCATAGTTCCACTCTTGGTTCCGTATTAAAACGGTTGGTGTCCCTATGATTTCTGCCCGCAGGAAATCTCTGACTAAACTTATCCTCAGTTCTGGCACACAGTGCCTCACTCCACTTCCTGAATGAAGTCTAATGACCGCATCAGTGGTGAACTTGGCCCTCCTTGTTGGTCCCTTGCCTGTCCCTCTGAGCTCGAGGCATCCATCACAAATGTGTCCAGTGCCTTCCCCAGAGTGAGTCCTGCCCGACTACATGCTTGTGATAGCAGAAATGGCCAAGTCCCACTTACAAGGAAATAAGAAAAGCAGGTCTGCAGGGGCCACAAGGGGTGAGCCCTGATTGGTGTGCCTAATAGTGTTCAGCACAGCGACATGCACATAAATGCCATCCCTTTCTCAATTTAAGGTAATTGAGACTTTCGTTTCTGGAGTTTACATTTGGTTCCTTTTGTGTATAGTTTCCAGTTCTCTGCCAAAAGTTTCAATCTTTTCTTTTAGATCCCTCAACATTTTATTTGTGGTTCATGATAACTCCCTTATGTGAACCCCCAGGGTTCTCCTCTTAGGGCCTGTTTTCCTCCTGTGCACAGGTGGACTTGTCTGTGCCTGGCCACCTTTTGCAGACTACTGGACACTGGGTAACATACACTGGCAGGATCACAGAAGGCTCTGAAGGAAGCTCTCTTTCTCCAGAGAGATGATTCACTTGGGCTCCCACTGGGCGGTGAGGCCAGGGCTGCCTTTCCTCCAGGCAGGGCTGCAAAGGACTCAGTCATAGTGTGGGCTGCTCCACTTCTTCGCTCCTGACCCTCCAGGGTCCCAGCCCAAACCTGGGGTGTTTATCACTTGGTGGGTGATAAAGGTGAATGTTATCTTCCTCACCCCCAAGCCCCACAAGTCTGTCCAAAGATCAATGGCAGCCTTTGAAACCAGCAAATGCTTCCAGGGTAAAAGCCCAGATGCCAGGCTCTAACTCTCTGGGTCTTTTCAGCTCCTCAAAGCCTTGGCCAGGAGACTTTTGGTCAAAATGGAGGCATAGGTAAATGCAGTCCTTGAATCCTCCTGCACCCACATCAAATTTACAACTGAACTACAGAACAACCATCATTCAGAACCACCTGAAATCTAGCTGAACGGAAGTCCTACAGCCAGGGATTTTAAAAAGAAGCTACATGGAGACTGGTAGGAGGAGCAGAGAGGTAGAACAGCTGGTCCCACACCTGTGTGTGGTGGTTTAAAATTGGGAGGGAGACCTGGCTGGTGTAGGTGGCCCAATGGATTGGCACCAGCCTGTGAACCCAAAGGTTGCTGGTTTGATTCCCAGTCAGGGCACATAACCACGTTGCAAGCCAGGTCTCTAGCCAGGTATCCAGCAAGGTTCTTAGCTGGAGGCAGGTGAAAGGCAACCATCTGTTAATGTTTCTCTCCCTTTCTTCCTCCATCCCTCCCTTTCTCTCTGAAAATAATAAATAAAATCTTAGAAAACAAAAACAAAAACAAAAACTTCTTTCTGGTTTAAAAAAAAATTGGGAGGTGTATCTCCTCTGCAGAGGTCCCGCCTGAGGAGTGAGGGGTTCCAGCCCCATACCAGGCCCCCTAGCCCAGGGTTCCAGAGCTAGGGAGAGAAGTCCCTATTACTTGGGTCTGTAAAAACCAGAGGGGATTGAGGCTGAGGGAAACAGAGGGCTTCTGAAGCCCCAGGAAGTTTCTCTTACAGAGCCAGGGCACAGACTTACTCAGATGCACTTACTCTGAGCTCCAGCACTGGAGTAGCAGCTCAAAAGACACCAGGGACATATAGGGAGGAACTGAATGGTCCAACACTGGGGTGACAGTGTGGGGTGGGGAGCAGCTTTCTCCCAGACAGAAGTGCTAGAAGAGGCCATTGTTCCTTTTCTGAGCCCTCTCCCAACAGAGCCCAGAGCAGCAGGTGCCATATCTATCTGAGACTCCATCACTGTTTGCCCCTGGTGATTCCCTTAGGTTCTGCCGCACCCAACTTGTGGGCTGACCCAAGCTATTTCCAGTGAATTTTCCGTACAGATGGCTTCTCTTGCCTTATGCTTTGGACTTTTCTCAAACATCTCAGACAAGCAGCATATGGCATCTGTGAACCCTGTACCTCCTGTTAAGTGACTCCAGCCCAGCACTATCAGCAACTGGGCTTGGTGCACAGTTTGGTCTCTCCTGGGTACCTCCAAGCCCAGCACAAATAGCAGCCATCTGCAGATTTCTCCTTAGCTTGTGCTGAGTGACCTGAGGCAGGGCACAGGTGGTGGCTGACCTTACACCTCCCAGGAGGCCACAGAGCCAGTGCACCCTGTGGATAGCTGAAGACTACACTGGATTACAATCCTACTACCTCCACAAGTGATGCCTTCAAGGGGTGGACTCAGTGAGTACTAAAGCCCCAGGAAAGAAGCCCAAGGAAAGAAGTCCTGCTCCATAGCAGCCCCTCTGCTGTAGTAACAGCTGGTCCTCACAGCTAGTCAGCCTGGGGGCCAATCTCTCTCAGTGACACCAACAATAATCAAGGCTCAAATATAACAGGATAGTGCACACAGCCCAAACAGGGCACACCCAGAGCACCCAGCTCAGGTGACTGGGGAGGCTGTGCCACCGGGTCCTGCAGGACACCTGCTACATAAGGCCACTCTACCAAGTCTGGGAGACATAGCAGCTCTACCTAATACATAGAAACATACACAGGGAAGCAGACAAAATGGGAAGACAAAGAAACAGGTCCTAAATGAAAGAACAGGAGAAATCTCCAGAGAAACAATTCAATAATATGAAGGCAAGCAAACTTCCATATACAAAGTTCAAAACAATGGTTATAAGGATACTCAAGAAACTTAGTGAGAACTTTAAGGATCTTAGTTAGAACTTTAACAGCATGAAAAGGGGCATAAAAACCTCAAAAAAGAACCAGTCAGAAATGAAGAATACACCAAACTGAAATGAAGAATAACTTACAGAGAGGGAATCAACAGTAGAATAGATGAAGCCAAGAATCAAATCAGTCATTTTGAATACAAGGAAGCAAACAACATCCAATTAGAACAGCAGAAAGAAAAAAGCAATCCAAAGAAACAAAGATAATGTAAGAAGCCTCTGGGACAACTTCAAGCATACCAACATTTGCGTCTTGGTTTCAGGGGTGCCAAAAGAAGAAGAGAGAGAGCAAGAAATTGAAAATCTATTTGAAAAAGTAATGGCAAAAAACTTCCCTAACTTGGTAAAGGAAGTAGACATATAAGTCCAGGAAGCACAGAGAGTCCTAAACAAGATGAACCCAAAGAAGCTCACACCAAGACACATCATAATTAAAATGCAAAAGTTTAAAGATAAAGAGAGAATCTTAAAAGCAGTAAGAAATCAGTTAGTGTCCTACAAGGGAGCTCCTGTAAGACTGTAAGCTGATTTCTTAACAGAAACCTTGCAGGCCAGAAGGGAGTCACAAGAAATATTCAACGTGATGAAAAGCAAGGACCTACAGCCTGGATTACTCTATCCAGCAAAGCTATCATTTAGAATGGAAGGACACAAAAAGAGCTTCCCAGACAAGACTAAGCTAAAGGAGTTAGTTCTTTAAGAAGAAAAAAGGGAAGGGGAGCAGCTTAGACAAGAACCTAGTATAAAGGAACCATGGACATGGACAACAGGTGGGATTGACTTTGGGGGGAATGGGTGGGTGGGTGGGGGGACAGAGGGGAGCAAAAAGGGAATGGATGTAATACAACAACAATAAAATTTTTTTTTAAAAATATGTAAACAATAAATACATACCTATCAATAATTGAAGCTAAACAACAAAATTAACAAACAAGCAGAACAGAAACAGACTCACAGATGCAATAACATTTTGAGGGATTTGGGGGTGGTGGTGAAAAGGTGAAGGAATTAATAAATACAAGTTGATTATATACAGAATAATTATGGAGGTGTAAAGTACAGCATAGGGAACATAGTTAATAATATTCCAATAACTATGCAGGCTAGCAGATGATTATGAGATTTCCCAAGATGGTCATTTAGTAAGTTATGTAATGCCTAATCAGTGGGATGTAGACCTGGAACTAATATAATATGTACGTCAACTGTAATTTAAAAATTAAAAAAAGATTTTTAAAAAAGTCTTGGCCATTCTTTGATGCCCTTAGTTATTTTTGAAATACATTTTGGCTTGCTTTGCCAGGTATCCCAGCAGGAAGGTTGGTTGGTCCTAAACAACCTAAGCCAGAGGTGAAACCTAATACTGTCTGTTTTGTTTTTTTTTTTTTCAGTTTTATTATTCATGGTTCTGGAGTTTGAGCAGCATTTGGGGGAGGAAAAGTGGTTCAGTTTGAGCAGAAACCAGAAGAGGAAGGGCTTTAAACACCACATCAAGGAGCAGGGAACTTATGTTATAGAAAAGTAAACCAGAGGGTGACATTGTTAGATTCATTTTAAGATCCTCAGCCCTGGCTGGTAGCATAGTGGATAGGTGCTGGCCTGCAAACCCAAAGGTCACAGGTTCGATTCCCAGCCAGGGCATGTAACCAGGTTGCAAGCCAGGTCTGTAGCTGGAGGCAGGTGAAAGGCAACCATACATTGATGCTTCTCTCCCTCTCTGCCTCTCTCCCTTCCCCTCTCTCTGAAAAATAATAAAGTCTTAAAAAAAAAAAAAAAGAAAAGAAAAGACCCTCTTGAGCACAGTGGAGTGATGGATGAGACTTGGATTGTGGTTTGGGGAGACTGAGCTTGAAGGCAGTGGTGGCATGCTGGCAAATGTTTCACGGCTAGATCTCAAAAATGGAAAGTTCTGATTTGTAGCAATCATTCATTTTCCTGCTTTAAGTGCCTTCTCTGTGGATGACTTCAAACCACCAGCATGATGTCACTGAGTGCATAGTTGGGAAAGGAGATGCAGTCAGATCTTGCTGGCTCCAGCGCCGCATGGAGGCAGGGAGGCTTGACTGCTCTGCAGTCTTTCTAGAGAGAAACGGTTCCATTTCTCAACTCAGTCTTCTCCCTCCTCGGCCCAATGGCTCACCCACAGTTCCTATCCCCTTGCAGAAAATAATTCCTACTGATAAACCCATTTTATCAGGATACTTTAATGAATCTCAGCACACACATTTTTAGCTGTGCCAAGCACTATTAGTACAAGTTCAAGAAGTGTGCACCTTAAATATACTGGCTGAATCTCCTACTTGGGTTCTGCAGCCAGCTCTTGCATGCCTGAGTGTTATAGCACATAGCACCCAATACTGGCAGCATTGTTCTCCAAACTTTGTAAATTTTTACTAAGATAATGGCACTTTACTAAGATAAAGACCTTAGTTACTCTTTCTAAGAGATGGGTGAATATATCAGTCCATAGAGGAAAGAGGGAAAATACAATAGTCTGTCATCCTCTCTGTCTATCTCTATCTGCCCAGCCCTGCCGTGTGGCCAGTCCCTTTTAACCAAATCAGCAGCTTACTAGATATTTCCTACAGGGGCAGATCAAGTTGGGAGACATTCTCCTGGGCATCTCTGCCTTCCAAGCTGCAGCATGAGGGTGACCCTGTTTGCCATCCAGCCAGTGAAGGGCCATCAGGAGAATATGTAGAAAGCCGACGGTCACCCTCACTGTTTTATGAGAAGTCTGCTCTGCTTCCAGTTTGAAGTAGTCAGCTGACAGTGAGTCCCTACTCAGCTTTTTCTAAGGTGGTTTTGGTCCAGCAGTTTCTGGGTTTGATATTGATCTGCACTGAAAGCCATGTTTTAAAAAATCCAGGTATCTCATGTTTCTAGAGGTACGTGTTTGCTCTTGCTGCCTTGGCTCTGATGAGCGGCTTCATAAGGCAGCTTCTCCACAGGCAGGAGGGGAACAGGAACCTGGTGAGGGGACAGCTGTGGCTGTGCTCAGCCTCTGTGTTCTCCTTTCATACAGCTCTCATTTGATCCTCACGACAATAAGAACAAGTGGTGTAAGGTGGACACATTTACACTCACTTCTGAGGTGGGTAAATACATATATTCACTCTGTAGAATAAGAAATCAAGGCTCAGAAAGATTAAAGCACTTGTCAAGAATCTGTTCCTGTATTCCTCCCCACACTGCTGTCCGGCCGGGACAGCAGCTGGTTTTCTCTCTGCTTCATGTGAAGTTCACAGAAGTAAGAATTACGTTTGTTCTTACAGTGTTCCTTTAGGTTTCAACTTATATCTTACAGAGCATTTTACACCATAGTTGATTTAAAATTCGATTTTTTTTGTTTCCTTTCTTTCTTTGTGTTTTTGTTTTTATATAAGTAAGGGATGATTCTAAAGCCTTACATAGGTTAAAGAGAAAGCTCTTTACCTGCTTACAGATTGGGTGTTCTGTTGCCCTCGTCTTTCTAGGACTTGCCCAATTTTAGTACTAAAAGTCTCACATCTTGGGAACCTCTCAGTCCCTAGAAAACTGTGAACCTTTAAAAAGTGCAGATGTCATCTGGTGACTGGTGCTTCAAATTGCAGACAAAATTAACAAACATTGCACCTGGCCAGTTCAGTGTGTTGTTAGTAGCAGAGATGTTCATGGTCCGCTCTATTAGATAAATGGACAGATAGAGCACACAAAAGCACACCCAAAACCTAACTCTTCCACTCAAGAAAACAGATCACAGTAGATGCAATAGTGATCAATTCATTTAATTTAGCCATTCATACTTAATTACCTCCAACTATGAAACCACTATACGGCCAATATCTAGATAGAAGCTTAAAATTGTTTTCAAACTGGGTCTTAAAAGGATTTACCCTGAGGTGAGTGGAGCAGGGAGGACAGAGAGGCCCAGTCAGGTAGATGACTTGCCCAAGATGTGCACTGGGTGGCCCCATCTTCATCCTGCTCCTCTGCCCTCGCTGTCCCTGCTCTTCAGTCAGACCATGAACCTCTCCATGTTCTCCCTTCTCAGAGCCCCATTCTCTGCTTGGCAATGGTGGTGCAGCCCCCACCCCCCTTCCTGACCCCCTGGCCTTAATGGAGAAGGTGATTCCTCCTCCCAGGGAACATGGTGTTCTCACTGGGCTTATAGGCACTATCTCCTGCATTCTAGCCAATTCAAATGTATATACATTTATTTAGCACCTATGTGCCAGTTGAAAATATTTTAGAAGGAACCATTTTTAATTTTTAATTTTTTAAATGTATTTTTAAAAGATTTTATTTATTATTTTCAGAGAGAAGGGCAGGGAGGGAAGAAGAAAGGGAGAGAAGCATCAATGTATGGGTGCCTTTCACCTGCCTCCAGCTACAGACCTGGCTGGAGACCTGGCTTGCAACCTGGTTATGTGCCCTGGCTGGGGAATTGAACCAGCGACCTTTGGGTTCACAGGCCAGAGCCAATCCACTGAGCCACACTAGCCAGGGCAAAACCATTTTTAAATACAGTGATTTTTCCACAATATATCGTTAGCATCCTCCTTTACACACTTGGAAAATGCATAGGACCATGGTCTAATGTACAGTATTAACACACCTCATGAGAGACTGATACACCCAGTGTGGAAAGGAGGAGGACTTGTTGCCCTTGGAATAGCTGCTGGTGGCTCACAATGCACCTCTCCCTCCAAGATCTCATTTGGCCTCCTTGCCCCTTCCAGCACAGTACATTGGGGAGACAGACTATCTGCAGGCAAGTTTGACTTCCCCCGACAGTGACTGTCTGGCCTTGGGCAAATTACTTAACCTCTCAATACCCAAGTTTCCTCTTCTGGAACTGTGAACAGTAATAGCCCTTCCTCATATGCTTGTTGTGAAGATTAAATGAGATGAACCATGTGAAGAGCTTGGCAGAACACCTGGCTTGCAGCAAGCATGATGGACCTGTTTGCTATTGCAGGCACAGCTCAGAAGCATTGTGGGTCTGGTTCCAGACCACTGCGGTAAAGCAAACATCATAAGAAAGTAAGAACATTTTCAAGTTTTTTGGTGCATATAAAAGTTATGTTTTCACTATAGTCTGTTAAGTGTGCAATAGCACTATGTCTAAAGAACAATATACATGCCTTAATTAAAAATACCTTACTGCTTAAAAATGCTAATCACCACCTAAGTCTTCAGCAAGTCATAATCATTTTGCTGGAAAAGGGTCTTGTTTTGATGTTGATGGTTGCTGACTGATCCTGATGGTAGTTGTTGAAGGTTGTATGGCTGTTCAGATTCTTAAAATAAGACGAGGTTTGTCACATCAACTGACTCTTCCTTTCACAAACTATTCTCCAATAGCATATACCACTGATACAATTTTACCTATCAGTGTAAGTGAAGTAGAACTTCTTTCAGAGCTGGAGTCATTACTCTCAAATTTAGCTGATTTGTCAGCTAAATTCATGTAATATTCTCCATCCTTTGTTGTTACTTCAATAATCTCCACAGCATCTGCACTAGGAGTAGATGTGCAGCTCTTCCTTCCACTTGAACACTGGAGGCAACTACAGAGTTATTAACTGGCCTGATTATGATATTGCTGTGTCTCAGGGAATAGAGAGACCCAAGGAGAGGGAGAGAGATGGGAACAGCCAGTTGTTGGAGCAGGGAGAATACTCACAACATTTATCATCGATGTCTTATGTGGGTGCAGTTTGTGTCGCCCCAAAACAACAACAGTATCATCAAACATCACTGATCACAAATCACTGTGACAAATCTAATAATAAAACATTTTAAATATTGCAATACCAAGATGTAACACAGAGACATGAGGTGAGCAAATCTGTTAGGAAAATGGCACCAGTTGACATCTTGACACAGGTCACAAACCTTCAAGTTGTAAAAAATGCAGTACCTGCAAAGTGCAACAAAGTGAGGGACATCTGTACTGTGTCCAGGAAACCCTGAAGGATTGCCAACCTCCTCTTGACATGGGGGAAGGTGAGACCCAGAAGGAAAAAAAGCTTATCCATTAGAGACCAACTAAGAACTGGGAACTAGGACGTCAGATCTTCCTTGTGCCCCATACAAATCTTAACCACAAGTTGTAAACCGGTGGCCCATAGACTATTCCATTTGATCATCTTTTTGTTTTATTTAATGAAAATATGACACATAGCAAAATCAGAGCATCTGACTCTTGAAAAATAACAAGTTCTGGCCACCTGGGCCTTCATACTCATAGGACAAGCACCTGCTAGAACTAATTAGTGACAGCCACCACCCTCCCCATTACCCCTCAGATCATGTGGTCAATCCCAGCTTCTATCAATGTTTCTCAGTGAGCTTACACTGTCCTTTCTCTTATTTTACAGAAATATCTCTCCAACTCCCACGACTCTGTCAACAGTGGGAAATGGGCAGTGGACTCTGAGAGCACCATAGTTTATCCCATGGCAGCAAGCTTCCGTTGTCCACCTGCTGGCCTGCACCATGACTGCGTGGTCTCCCCATGGTGGCTCTGGCCTCCACAGTGGCCAGGTCTCCCAGGTAGGCCTGGTGCTCCATGCCCTTGATGTTTCCCTGGAAGCTTGCCCTTAGGAGTCTGGAAGCATTTAGTTAACACCAATGGTGGGTATTTTCCCCCTCATTTTTCAGATGCCAAAAATAGGAGTGGAAGGAGCTTACCTGAAGCCATGGGGAGAACCTGATGGAATACAAGGTCTTATGAGGTCTTCCAGTCCCTGGCTCCGGATGGAGAGGTTGCACAGAAAGGAGGACACCGGGCTGTACCTGTGCCACCAATGCCTCCCTGGCAGCTGTTGCTCCCTCCTGACTACCTAAGAGAGAAAGAGGGAGAGTAGCACCCTGCCTTCCACCACACCCACACAGGGCTGGCCATGCAGGCCCCGCTGCCAGAAGGGTGACTCAGAGTAACAGAAGCCAAACAGGTTCTTATCCGAGTAAAACTGAGGTTACGTGTGAAGAATGAGCTGAAACAGTGAGCCTGGGCCTTTGTGTCCACCCTATCCCACTCCCATTGGCCCATGCATGCCTCCTACATCTTAGACAGTATGGACTGACTTAATCCTGTGTGCCAGACACTCCCCCTGGCATCGGGGAAAAGCCAGACAGGGTCTCTGATACACTACTGGAGGAAGGCAGACAAGAAACAAGTAAACAAATAAACTATCTTTATGTGACCGTAAGTGTTACAAGGGAAACGGAAACATATTGTTTTTAAAGGACATTGGCAAAGTGACCAGGAAAAGGCCTCTCAGAGAAGGTGACATTTGAGCAGAGACCTGAGTGAGGTAAAAAATAAGAAGCGTTCCAGGTGGAGGGCACAGCAATTGAGAAGGTTCCTGGCTGTGATTCTTTGTGGCCAGAGGATCCCACGGAGGCCATTGTGATTGGGGGAGACTTAGGGAGCAACAGGATGTCTGTGCCTTTCCCAGTTAACCTCAGGCTCCACATCCTGGGGCTATTTTGACTCCATCTTTCTCTGGAAGACCCTATTGTATAAACCATCTCCTCTCAGTCGTTTAGAACCTTAAACTCAGAAGCCTTAAAGTCATCTGGGCTGGCACAGGGGGAAATCGAGGCAAGGGCTCTTTTGTCAGAATGAACGTCCTGGTGTTGTCCCCAGGTCTGCACCCTGGACAGGTCCCTTCTGCGAACCAGGCCTCAGTCCAATATCTGCAAAGTGCTGACACTCTGCGCCCCACCTCAGATTAGGGGCGGGCTGGAAGAAGCAATGGCAGCAGATTGTAAAATGCTTTCCACGCTATGTGCATTGAAACAGGGCCTTGTTGTGAGTGATGCCTTAGTGGAGAGGAGAGGCAGGCACACCTAGGGGCTGTGTCCAATGGCTGCCTTCAATCCGGTCGCTTCTGTGGGGAAGGACAGGTCACACGTGCAGAAGGACTCCTCATTTGTAATTATGTCCAGAGGGGTCTGTTGGAGCCCTTCGTGTCTCTCTAACCCTAACCCTGTCTCTGGGGCCTGGACTCATGCCTAGGGCCTGAAGTCTGGCTGGGAGCTGGGTGGGGTGCTGCCCTCCGTTCTCCAACCACAGGGACTTCCCACAGCTTCACTTCCTGCTCCTCAGCTTGGGCTCACCAGCAAGAACCAAGTTCTCTGAGCCTGGGCAGAGGACTTCTGAAGCGGTTTTTGCGGAGAAATGCCCATCAAAATCAGGAACTAGATTTTGTAAACCTGGAAAGTTGGCCCTTGGGGCAGGCAGGGCACCTGCTAATGAGGCCTGTCTTGTCATCACGGTGTGGATATTTGCTATCACATCAGGAGGGCCACTCCATGAGGGGGGTCCGGTGCCCAGAAGTTCACCTGATGTTCACTATCTCAGTCCTACAACCACCTCACGAGGTGGGCAGTTGTCTGGCCCTCATTTCACAGATGTCTTCAGGATCACACAGACGAAATTCAGAAGGAAGAAGAGATGAAGAGATGTAGACAGGAGAGGGTGGTGGTATTCAATGGACAAACTGTCATGACTGCCTTTGTGTGCCATGGCCTTGATGCTCCCAGTTAGCACCTCTTGGAAGATCCGGCTACTCTTCCTGTCACTGAGTCCGTCTCATAGACCCTCTGTTACAGACGAAGCTCAAGCACATCTGTTTCCTGCCACTGGAGACATACCCGAAATCATCCTGTAAAAGCCAACAAGTGATACAGAGGGGAACTGAGAAGTCTGCCAAATGGAAATAAAAATGTGGAGAAATGGACTCCAGGTGGGACAGGGGACAAATGGACCCAGCAGCAACTGCACCTGAGAGCACACTCCCACCCCTGAGCTCCCACGGACGCCTGCATCCTGCCTTGCACTGGGGACCCACTCCTTTTCTCACATCCACCATCCCCCTGTCCTCAGGCAGTGGTCAGGCGCAGATGGTCAGAACAATCTAACCCTCCTGGTGTCCTTGGAGCAGAGACTAAAGGAAAAGGGGCTGTTCTTGCTTTCAAGGAAGACATTGGCAGAGCTGTCTGCTGCAATAACTAACAATCACAACAAAACAGAATATGCTTTGACCCCCACATATCCTGCCAAGTGTTCTGTGAGACCCTGAGGGGACAGAGGAGAGTATGTCGGCCATGCCCTTGTTCTCTGGGACTCAGTCTTCGCACCTCCAGAAACTGCACTCCAGGGTGATATGTGCTTGGATATAGGAAGCACAGACTTATGGAACCACAGAGCAGGACCACCTCACCCCACAGGGGCTTGTGGTGGGGTTGAGGGAGGAGGTGGGACAAGCAGGTCAGGAGGGAGTGAGAGGGAGCATGGCTGGGGGTTCAGGCAGGTATAGGTCATCAGACGAAGAGCAATGGTTCAGGGGAAAGCTGGTCCAGGAACCCATAGGCACAGGGGCCTGGACTCCGGACCCTTTTCCAGTTACTCCTTCAAGGGCCTTTGACTTGGAGCAGAATTGAGGCACCATGACTTCTGACAGGGGAGACGTGGAAGAAAGTCTTTGGTTTAACATTTTCCCTCTTACGTTATGTGCCTCGCTGGGGGAGTGGATGGTAATTTTGGGTGGTAGATTTGGCATCTTCCCCCGCAAAAAACAACTTCAGTTAACATGTATCTCCACTGGTTGTTTCATGTCTCTCAGTGGCTGAGCCTTGGGAAGCCCTGCCCCAAATGCCAGTCACCTAAAAATGCCTCATTTGCAGAGGTCAGGGGTTTTGGTGGGAAAGTAGACATTCCCACACAGGGTCTTGTAATGCATGAGAATTTCTGGAGAGACAGCCAGCCACAAGCCTCTCTGTCCTGGGTAACAGGAAGACATGATCGCTGTGCAGTCTGCTGCACAGGGTTGCATCACTGGGGAAAAGAGGTTGTGCCCAGGAACGTGGGGCTTGCCCAGGCTGGCCTAAGTCTTCCCCGGGGTGCACCAGCCAAGCATGCAGTGGAGGTGAGCATGTAGGGCACTTACTGGGGAGTTATTTTAGGATGAAGAAAAAAAGACAGAGCAGGAAGTGAGGTTGAGCTGTAATGCCGTCATAATGTAAACCTTGGCTCATCTGGAGGGAGGGTGGCTCTGGCAAGGGAGGAGGGCCTTTCTATCCCTACACGAACTGGTCATTGAATGCAGGCTTCCCTTGGAGAAGAGTTGTGACCTCTTCAGCAGTAGGCCATTGTCATGGGCAGGGAGGTGGTCTGGGAGCAGACTCTGTAGCTACAGTAACAGTGACCACAGCAGCTGTCATGTTGTCACATACATTCTCATTGAACTCAACAAGTCTTTAAGTGTTGAAGATACTTGAAGACACAGATGAGAAACTGAGGCACAGAGCTGTTTGACTCACAGCCCATGTCACCACCATGATACCTCCGTAAGAATAAAGCAGGCAGAAAACGTAACCTTCCTGCTACCCACCATCTGTGTCCCAGACAAGTCCTTTTTCCTGCCTGACATTCAACTTCCCAAGCTCTGAAATGGGGATCACAGCATATGACCTGCCTTTTATTTACTTGATAGAATCATTGCCAAGACCAGTTGAAACAGGACAGGGGGCGTGGGAGTGCTTTGTGAACTGCTAACCCTATACTCATGTAAGACAGAACTCTTATTACACATGAAGGATAACACATAATCTAAGAGATGGCATCATAAGACCACCCAAAATCTCTGAGGATGGCCTGGATCCTAAACCTGTTGGACACTCCAACTGGCAGGAGCCAAATGTAAAACCTTCCATTTGGCAAATGGAGAAATGGAGGTGACAGGAAAGTCTTAGGTAGAACTTATGCTAAAAATCAGTTCCCAGAATCCATGCCCACCATGGCCTTAGTATGGCTCTGATGTCACTATGGAAATAGGAGCCAGCCCATCCATGAGCACACCGGCCAACTGAGCAGGTTAGGAAGCAGGCGGCATTTGTTAAATGTCGACCTGTGGTAGGCACCCTGCCACGTGCTCTTCGTATTTTCAGCTCTTCAATAGCCAAAGGCACCTGTCAACCAGCAAATCAGAGATTTGAAAGTAGGAGGTGACATGTTGAGAGCACAGAGCCAGGAAGGGGCAGAGCCTTGGCTTTCCCCAGCACACATCGCGGCCACTGCCAGGTGAGGAGCTTGTTTCAGTGCTGCAGTGGAGGGGACATTGGGCGTTTTAAGGTATGGCCAGCATGTGAACCTGCTTCTACCTTCTGGGGGTAGAAACTGTGGGAGGGAAGGAGAACCTTCACCTCTTGCAGCAAGACCTGTTCTTGAACTCTGGGATTGGTCTGAGGCCCTTTCTGGGATTAATGTGCAGGGGGTCCGATGTGGTTGAGAAAGTTGCATGCTGCTCCAGTCAAGACTCAAGCACCCAGCTCAGGAAGGAAGCTCTGGATGAGGACAGGGCCATGGAGAAGAGGCTTTCCTGCAGCCCCAGCACAGCAGCGGTTCCTTACAGAGCTTCAGAGGAGGACTGGGCACTGGGCGTTGGCACCATTGTCGGGCCAGGAGAGGGCTGTGTGTGTGCACCTGCACCTGTGAGCACGCAGTGACTAACCTAGGTTCAGGGGCACCACACAGACTCTTTATCTATTTGCAACCAGAGAAGCCTCCATCCAGATTTACCTAAACCCCTTTGAGGGTGTGACTGCAGCCCTCACACTGATGGATGATGCAAAGACCTCCAGGTGAGGTGTGGGCCAGTGAGGAGGGAGTGGAGCCCAGAGGAGACCTAGGCATGGCCCTGGTCTAACCCTGCCTCTCTAGAGAGGGCTTCCCATCTGTAAAGTGGGAATGAGGATGGCACTTGGATGAACCACAAAGCTTTTAGTAGAATAATGACGTGCACATAATAAGCTAATAGCCACGTATCTTCCAAAAGTCTAAATATGTTGACGTTTTGACGTGCTTTGTTTTGTTTGTAGTTGTACAAGGTCAGAGTGTCATCTGTTTGTTGTGGATTAAATACTTGGTCACTATGTGGTAGCTGGCCCTTCCTGTTTCCAAAGAAATTGCACTTTGAATGAATAGTTTGGCTCAGCTCCCTCCTAAACTAGTGCTTGACCGTGTTCTTTTATCCTTACACTTTCGATTTTTCTGTTTAATATTTTGAGCATGTCTCTTGTAACTAGCATGAAGCCAGTTTTTAAAACCCATCTCATAATCTGTTTCTCAATTAGGACACTTAGTTCATGTTCACTTTTTATAATCTTTAATATTTGAACTTGCGTTACTACTTATATTTTAAGTTCTATTTTAACCCTTTTCCATACTTCCTATTTTTCCTTTCTTGCCTTATTTGAGGGGGACTGTTATTTTTTATTGTTTTTTTAAATTTTAGTTCCCATTCGCCTACTGGTTTAGAAGTTACATAATCTGTTTCTGCTTTTAGTGGTTACTATGAAATTTAACATGAATATTTTATTTTCATGTTACTTAAGGCAATATGTATTTAAACTTCGTTCCCCCCCAAATATATGGGTCTATCAGCATTTTTAACCTGTCGCCTCCTTCTCAACCATTATGTCATTGTTGGTGGCATTTTAGGTCTGTCCTTTTTTAACTTCACGTTTGGATTTTTTAAAATAGATACTATGAAGTTTATTTAAATTTTCCTACATGTGTATTGATTTCTTTGCTCACCGTTCATACTTACATCCCAGATCTCATGTATAGGCAGAAGAATGGCCCCCAAAACCATCTGCATCCTAATCCCCAGACTTGCAAATGTATAGGTTACATGGTAAAGAACTAATGAAGGTTACAAATGGAATAAAGTTTGCTACTCAGCTGACTTTAAACCAGGGAGATTGTTCTGGGTCATCTGGTTGGGCCTAGTGCAGTCACAGGTGCTTCTAAGTGGAGAAGGAAGGCAGAGAGGAGGCAGAGTGATGTGAGGCGAGGAGGACCCAGCAATGGCTCCTGGCTTTGAAGATGGAGAAAGGGCCACTCTCTGGCAATGAGGCAGGAGCCTCCAGCTGGTGCAAAAAGCCAGATGAAGGTTCTTCCCAGAGCTTCCAGCAGCCCCACTGACACCTTGATTCCAGCCTGTAAGACTTGTGTCAGAATTCTGACCTGCAGAAAGGAAAGAATAAAATTTGGAGCCCTGGCTGGTGGCACAGTGGATAAGGTGCCTGCCTGTGAACCCAAAGGTCGCTGGTTTGATTCCCAGCCAGGGCACATAACCAGGTTTCCAGCCAGGTTTCCAGCCAGGTCTCCAGCCAGGTTGGTAGCTGGAGGCAAGTGAAAGACAACCATACACTGATGTTTCTCTCCTTTTCTGCCTCTCTCCCTTCCCCTCTCTCTAAAAATAATAATAATAATAATAAAATATTTTTTAAAAAAATGAGCCTATGAAATCCTATGCCTCAGTCTCAGTTCCAATAAAAGCAGAACTCCAGGCCTGTGGGGGCATGGGGGACATAATTTGGTATTGCTCTAAGCTATTTTTGTGGCAATCTGTTATAGCAGTTAATATATATATATATATATATATATATATATATATATATATATTCATTCCAGGATCATTTTTCTTTTTTTAAATTAAAAAAAGACCCTTTAGACATTCTTTTAATGAGGGCTTGTTGGTGGTAAACTTATTTATTATTTATTTGGAAGTATCTTTTTTATGTCCTTCCTCTTGAGAGATAGTTTTGATAGGTACAAAATTCTGTATAAACAGTTAATTTTCTTAGCACTTTGAAGATGGCATTCAACTATCTTCTGCTTCCATTTCTATTGAGAAGTCAGCCATCAGTACACTTGTAAAATAATTTCTCGGGGAAGGGGGCAGAAGGGAGTAAAAAGGGGATAGATACAACAATAAAATTCAATTTTAGAAACTCTCTTGAACTTTGTGTACAGATTCGTTATAGTGTATCCGTGTATAAATTTCTCTTCATCTTTCTTTGAAAAATGAGCTGCATTTCCTGGACCTGAAGAATCATTTATTTATCAGTTCTGGAATATTCCAAGTTACCAACTCTTTGAACATTGTTTTCTCTTTGTTCTTTATTTCCACCTGAAGAGTCTGCTATTAGATGCATATTAGGTCTTCTCATATTGTCCTCACAGTGTCTTTACACATCTGTGATATATTGAATTGTCCTGTTTCTTTGTTCTGCACTCTGTGTAATTTCTTAAGACTGTTCCAGGGAAATAATTCTTTTTTAACAAGTTATTCCTTCTGCTGTTGAAACCCATTCACTGAGTTATTATTTCAACAACTGCATCAATTATTTCTAAAAGCTTGATTTGATTCTTCCTCAAAACTGCCAGATCACTTGTTATATTTGACTCCTTGCTCATTTTTTGATGCACTTATTGTTAACTTTAAATATTTCAAATACAGTAATTTAAAATTCTGAATCTGATAAATCTGAAGTCTTCGCAGGGAGGCTCAGTCTGTTATTTTTCTTTCAGACACTGGGGTTTCCACATCATGGAAACCATATCACACTGGAGTTGGAGGCCTGTATGGTGAGGCCAAGTTCCCATCTGGGACTTTGAAGTCCATCCAGCAATTTCCTCAAAAATCTCTCTCTCTTTCTCTTCCTCTCAAAAAATAAACAAACAAACAAACAAACAAAAATGTGGAAGGGGGAATATAAAAAAACATTGAATTATTTACAACATTAACCTTCTAACAAAGCATAACAATTTAGCTCTTTGTTAGGACAGGTAAAATTAAGCATAATTAAATGAATATTTTAGTTAAAGCAGTTGTCATAGAACAAAGGACCTTGACTGACAAGGGTCTGTGGATAGGCCACATGGGTCCATGAACTTATTTAAATTTTATGCAATAGGGTAGGTTCATTTTGGGGATAAGAAGCTATATTTCAAAGGGATGTATAGTCTACTCTGGAGAAACTTCAAAAATGAAAATAAACTCCAAGTTATTATTTTGTATCTTTTTTTTGCTACCTCTTTGATATTATGGCCCTTGGTCCATCTGTATGTAGCTTCCAAGAGAGACTTTTGCCTATTTTTCCATATGTGATTTTGAAGTCATACAATTTGGAAAGAAAAGTACTAAAATTCCAGTAGATAAGTGAGCCAAGGAAAGTGTGCAAAAGTTGAAATCAAATGGAAACTAGAAATGGAGAAAATGTTTAACCTCTGTTATTAAGAAGATAATCATAGTTAAAATGGCATTTACACCTAATAAGTGAGCAAAATTAGCAGAAACACATTTTCCAACAGGAGTGAGGTGCTGTGAAACTTGATGTCAGCAACAGGCTTCAGCTCTGCTCTTTTTTGAAGGTGACTGTGTGATATGTATACAAACCCATAAAAATATGATAAGCCTTTGACCCCATTTCAGAGAACCTTTCAACAGCATACAAAGGATAAATACTACATGATTGTTTCAGCAAAAATGAAAACAGCAAAATAATAATAGAAACCTCAATGTTCAAACAAGGAACATTAATTCATAATGTCACGTTGTTAGAAAGTTGTGCAACTATTTGAAATGTCTAATTTTGACAACTGGATAGCAAATATACAAGTGCTTATAATGTACTGTGCCATCCCACCCACAGGGGCTCAGAAGAGGCAAGGAGGTTTCTGAGTGCACGGTCCTCGGCTCTTGGAGGAGGTGGAATAAAGATGCAAATATTCCTCCACTGAAAATGTTCAAAGCAGGGGCTTGAGCCTCACAATCAACGATCACACTGTATGAGTAACAAACCTAGAAGCCTGTGACTACACATGTACTTTATAGTTTCGAGCAAATATCCCACCAAAAATGCGACCCTGACACACATTTAATGAGCACCAGAACCATCATGAAACAGAGTGCTGAATGTCCTGGATGTTCTGATGTTCACCGTGCTGGTTCTGATGAAGTCTCGCATAGAAGAGGTCAGGTTTGCTTTTCACAGGAATACAGTCACCACTGTGCCAGCAATGTTCCAACGCCATGAGGTCTTGACTCATTGTGATGGTCACCAGTCGACTCACTTTTCCCCAACACATCCACTATCTTCATGTCCTTGTATGTCACTCCCTTCTTCTGGCCAGAAACTCATTCACCCTGAACGCTAAGGCCAGCTCCTCTGAGAGCTATGCCCAAGTATTCCCTGTCTGTGTCCGAACATCCCAGAGCTTCCACATGGCTGCACTGTGTTGGGGCTAAGAATTCATCTGTTTCTTCCCTGCTATCTGAAGTTTCTCAAAATCAGAGAACCATGTTTCATCCATAGAAAAATTGATGAAGTATGATACCTCAAGTTGGACAAACCTGGTTTTAAATTTTGGCCACATTACCCTGGTGAGTGGCTGTTTGGTTAGGCATCATCCTGCAAGCTGAGGGGTTGAAGGTTTGGTCCTCAGTCGGGGCGCATGCAAAAGTCATCTGATCCATGTTTTCTCCACCCCATCCCACCTCCCGCTTACCTTCTCTCTAGAACCATCCTCAGGTGAGGATTACATAAATAAATAAATGTATTTTGGCCACAGCATCGACTCTCTTTGTGACCTTGGACAAGTTACTGAGCTTCCTTAAACTTGTTTCCTTATTAGTACAAGAAGGATAAAAAAATAAGAACCTGATTCATAAGGCTATTAACATTTGCTAAGTGCCCAATAAGCATTAGCTATGCACTCAGGCTTATGAACCAAGACCAGATTCTTTGCTCCCAGCCCACACCATGTGTATGAAGCACAGGACACCCCAGCTCCTTCAGGCAGCAAGTGTCCAACTCTGAGTCTGGAAATCAGCAGTTGCTTCTCCTGTCCCACTGGAACCCTCAACACTGGGGAAATCCCTTCACACACTTCTTCCTGTGTCCACGCTGAGGACTCCCAGAGATCACTGCAGGGGAGGAGAAGTCAAGTGCCCTGGCCACTGCCCAGCCTCCTGCCACCTAGCTTTTCTGGAACAACAGATACGAGTCACTGCTGACATCACTGTGACACCCACTGGTCTGGGAAACTATGACCTCATAAAATGAAGAAACTTTCCTTCTGAGAAGCATTTCCTCCAGGCAAGCAAAGTTTTGTCTTCTCTCCTACTACCATTGCTTTGAGGCTACCTCTGACTTCTTGAAATGACCCCTTAACCCTGACATTAACTATGGGAGATCTCATCTGTGGTACTGAGAAGAATTAGGACATCTGTCTCCTGCCTTGACTTCCTTCCTCAGAACTGCAATAGAACCATAACAGTATGGAATGATAAAAATAAATAAAGCACAGTCTAAAATCAGATTAGACCCAGATGTGAGCCTGGTTTCTGTCTGTTACTAGCTGAGTAACTTGAGCGCATCTCCTAACCCCTGGCCACTTACATGGGCTACCTTCCTGTGAAAATCAGGTATGCATTACTCAGTGTTTCCCTGAGAGGCTGAGTCTTGAGCTAAGCCCTGAAGTATAACTTCTAACCAGGAGGAGCACATGGCAACACTGAGCTGTGAGAGAGCACAGTATCCTGAGATACCTGTAAGAGAGGCTGTGTGGGCAGGGGGTCGGGAGGGTACCTGAGAGAAAAGTTGGCGAGTGTGTGTGTATGTTGGGGGTGGGGGGGTGCTGGCAGGGCCCAGAATGGCAGGGATCTGGTCTGCCAAGAGCATATGGGAACCATGTGAGAAGAAAAGGCAGAGAACCACCCCAATGTAGCAGTGAACCAAGGTTTAGAACAAAGCAAATGCAGTAAGGAGGCTGGTGGGAAGGTTGCCTAGGTAACCACAGAAAAGACAAGGTGTGGACTATGGAGCTGATCACCAGGATGGACTCCTAGAAAAACTTAGGAGGCAAAGTCAACAGGACTTAGCGATGACTGGGGGTAGAGATCAAGGATATTCTTATTTATTACTTGGATAACGGAGGGGCAGTAGTATCACTTATTAAGAAGGAAGATACAAGAAGGACAAGATTGTTCTGAGAAAGTGGAGGGGGATGGTTAATTCAGTTTAAGTTGTATGTTGTTTGAGGGCCTGGCGGGACACCCAGTGCAGGCAGCAGCTGAACTCACGCAGCTGGAATTTGGAAGAGAACACAGGCTGAAGATGAAAGGTCTGTAAGTTACCATTCAGGCCGAAGAGAGAGTGAAGAGCAGGTAACATTTTAGTTCATGCTATTTTGTGGTGTCCTTTATAAAAACCATCTGTTCTCCCTCCTGGCTTATGAACTATCACATTTTTATCTTTGATTCTCTATTTTCTACCATAGTATCTGGAATAAAGTAAGTGCTCAGAAGGTTGGAATACAAAAATTAGTAATGACTTAGTTTAGTCATTTTAAAAGGAAAGACCTTTCACTTTAGCTAGAAAAATATATCTTCCTCACAAACTCCAGTAGTAGCCCAGGTAAGGAGAGAATAAGGAAACAGGATGTCAGGATTCTCGATATAATATAGGAGGATCAGGCAGGGGTCACTGAGCTGGGCCTGAGTGACATCTCCAATGCCCTGGTTGTCATGGCACTCAACAGCATCATGGGAGCCCAAGCTGTTGGTCTCAGGGCCACCTGGAGTGAGGACCTCTTTAATTCTCATTACCAGTCACTTACAGCTCCATCTGCCAGTATTGTTCCTGGCCTCCCACTAACCTTATCTAGAGATTGACTATAAAAGTAAATGTTCTGCATTTACTCAGCCCTGGTAAAAGAAAACTTCCTTTTCTTTGCTATAAAACTTCTCCTCTCAGCCTCAAGGAGTGTTATGTCTGAAGTGCCAGCCACTTCCCTTTGCTCAACTTCAAGAACACCATTGCTTCCTGAGCAGCCTGAGAACTGTCCACCCTTGAGGCAAGAAGCAACTCCTCCACTGCTTTCCCTTGGTTCAAGACCTAAAGGACCTGAGGGCAGGAGTTGCAAATGTTTGTCATTGCCCTTGAGGTCAAGCAGATAGCCTAGGTCACGTGCTGGCCACAGTTCCCTGGGGCCCCGCTGGGAAAGAACTGCTGTGAAAACCGGGCAGCTATTTTGCAAAATCACCTGTGTCCCACAGCAGGTTCGCAGGCCCAACATGCTTTCCTCACTCTGCTTTAAACAGAACTGTCTGATCACAAACTTTCCTCCAACAAAGTTTGTCTAGGCTTACCACCCACACAAGTCCCACTGCACCCTTTGGGGGACACCATTTGTTCCAAGACCTCATTTCCTCCACACACCCTTTGCTTTCCACCTGATAGCCCCATTAATTTACTCCCTACAGTCTGTTTACTACTTGAAATTATATTGCGTGTGCATTTACCTGGGTGTTTATTCTCTGTCTCTTCCATGGGAAGGTCAATCCCTTTACTCTGTCTTATTTACAGATACACCCAAATCCCGAAAGTTTCGTACACACAGCAGATGTGCAATGGTTGCTGTGTAAATGAATGACTCTATTTATCTTTCCATTCCCTTTTCCAAGTATTCCCCCGATTCTTGCCCAGGCTGACATGTGTCCTCTGGGCACCATGCTTTCTCAGCTGCTTTCTCGGGAGAAAGAACTCATGTCTGTATATACCAGGCCAGGGAGTTGGGGCCAGACTGTGACCTCCATAAAAATGAACCACCCATTGTAACAAACAGAAGCCCCAGCCCTTTGAAGTTGACACCTCTCCTCGGAGCTTTCAGCTCCTGGTCTCCTGTCACCCCCCTCCAAGTAGTAATATTTGGTGTCTGGAACCACACCCTCCTCTTTATCCTAAACCCTGAAGGACTGCTCAGTTCCTTGTCTTTCTTACCTCCGGTGACTTCTATTCCTAGTCTCCCACGTCTATCCACTCCCAGCGCCATACTCTGTGCTTTGTTATCACTCATAACCTCTTTAGCTCTAAAAAGTTCAAAATCCCACCCTCTGACCACCACAAACCATCCTTGTGGCCTAGCCCTCCCTCTCCCCACTCTCTTCCTCTGTATCTTACTCATTCTGCATTTGCCCCATTTTGTCTATGTCCTCCACCACCAGAGACCCCATCTTTGACCTGGTCAGCTTTGCTCTGTCATCTCCCCCATCTTTACTTCCTCCCATCCTCTTACTGGGACCATTCTTTTGTCAATATCCCCTATCCCTACCACCTGCCCCCTCCAGCTTTCTATTGTACTGCCTAGCAAAGCTCTGGATTGTCTGATGTCTGTCCCCTGGACCCTACACCAAAGTCACTGAGCACATTGCACACTGATGATACCCCAAAGCAACCGGCCTTATGATTGCTTAGCAACCCATCCACCTACCTTTGACTTTCAGGCTGTCCCATCTTCACAGAAAATATTTCAAATGTTCCCTATTTTGTTCAGTCTCCTGCCCTCCTTCCTCTTTCCGCACTTACAGTGAAATAATGGAACTCGTAGGAAAATTTCTTAATTCCCCATCAGCCCACATTGAAACTTATCGAGTATTTTCTTTCTCCTCTCTCATCCACCAGAAGCAGAAGCCCACTCTTATCCAAGGGACCATCTCATCAAGCTCCTTAAGGTTCTCACATCATCGGTCATTCTGGGCACCCTGTGTGCCTGGTCCCCTGTCGGGGCTCTTCCAGTGTTGGCTTCCTTGGTCCTTTCCAGAGAACTACGATGTGGTGACAGTTGCCACAGCACACCCAAGCTTACAACCAGTGGGAGAAACACGTTCTATGCTCCTTAATCCACTATGATGAAATAAAATGCTATTTCATCCTTTTCCCATGTTTGCTTATTGTATAGAGCCTATAGTGCTAGTTTTCCTAATGACAGACAAAAACATCTCAGTGATCAGGAGGCGTTCCCCCTGTGTCACAGCTCCAGCATGACACCTAGGGTCCTATCTCATAAACTAATTCAAAGAGTCCATTTTGAGAAGCAATAAATCCGGAGCTACCACAAGGCTATTGCTTTTTTCTCCTGTGCATTATGAAAACCTGTATGAGTATTCATTACTATCAACAACTTTTCTGTTCTTAGTTAAAATAAATATGCTCTTGCAAGTATTATTTAAACAAAACTGTTCTATAGAACACCAAAGCCTTCAGAGGTTAAGTTGTGTACAATAACCCTGAAAAAAACTATAATTTAAATTTTTTATCTTTGTTGACAATATATTGCTATTGTGATTTTAAAACCAGCCCACACATTCTTTGAGACTTTCTCATTAAGAGGTGGAGTCTGATTTCTCTCCTTTTAAATGTGGCTGATACTAGTGACACACTTCTAATGAATGGAATGAGGAGAAGGCGAGGCTGAACCACATCCGAAAGATGGGTCACGAATTTATATAGCTCTTACCTGGTTCTTGCCTAAAGACATGTACTCATGGAACCCAGTCACCATGCTCTGGGGAAACCCAAGCTTCCTGGAGAGGACATGCAATGACGCTGTGACCAACAGCCCCACTGAAGTCTCAGCAGAGAGCCAGTATCACCCCAAGATCTGCAAGTCAGTGAGCCATTAGGTGACTCCAGCTGTCACTCTTGAACCCCTCATCTGACACTGGGTGAATAGGGGACAAGGGGACCCCACTGAGTACTGGTCAAGTGCAGATTCACACACAGAATATTATCTTCTTTGTTTTTAAACTGCTAAGTTTCGAGATGGTTTATTTCACAATAAAAGGCAAATGGAACAGTTGCCTTGGAAATAATCCTTAAAGCATATTTTCATATCCTTAAATGCTACTGACACTTGTTAAGTCTGAGAAGGTCATTGGCACATTTTTGCCAAATGCACCATGGACAGATAAAAGCTTATGACTCTGATACATCTACAGTTCTAAAGGTAACTAGACTGTGTCTATTTTACTCTATTTACTCTGATAAGAAATGGCAGAGTAGAAATTTAAACTCAGATAAAATTCCTCCATAGCCCATGCACTTACCTGGAACCCCTGGTGCACTCTCCTGTTTTTCCCAGTGTGTCCTCCATTAGCTTAGCTCCTTCCCATCAACTGTATCTAAGTTTAAACTTGTCACATGTTGAAAAATTCTTCCCTGGTTATACTCAAGTCTTTTTCTTACCCTCACAGCCAAATTTATTGAAAACATTATCCATGCTTCCTGAGTTCATGTTTCACCTTCCAATCACTCCTGAAGACCCATCATCTGATTTTTGCTTGGCTGCTGTCCTGAACGCACCCAAGGGTCTCTCAGCTCCTGGATCCAATGGACACCCTTTGAACTTTGCCAGACTAGACGCACTGGCAGTGTTCATGCGGCTGATGAACTTTGAAGCCCTCCCTGCTCTAGATGTCCACACCCCATGTCTCCTGGCCATCCTTCAATGGCCTCACCATTAAGTCTCCACAGAAGGTCCTGCATCTTCTGCCCGACTCTCAATTACCTCTCTGCCCAGGACCACCTTCTCTTTGAAATGAATCTCTCTCCCCATTTCATTCACCCCACAAGTTCAATTTTTCTTCTTAAAAGGTCCAAAATACAAATCGCCACTCCAGGCTCCTCTGTGTCAGTCATGTGCCACTGTACAACTCAAAACTCAGCGCAGTCAAAATCAGAGCTTTTCTCTCCTTCCCACCATACTGCAACCTTCTCTTCCTTTATTCCTATGTCAGTGAATAGAATCACTACCAGGAGCAGACACATCTATTTATAGATACCAAAACTGGAAATCTTGTTATCAACCTCTTTCTGCATATAATCACCAAAATCTGCTGACTTTAACGTCTTCCTATGCCTCCCACCCCTTTATTGCTGCCAGATTTCCTGCAACTGTCACCAGACACTCTGCTCTCAGCTGGGTAGGATGTGAGCACACCAGGAGCAGAAGGGCCAGTGGGAGGCTGTGCTGACGTCTATTGCCCAGACAGTGGCCAGAAACCACTGTGTTAGGAAGCATATTGGGCATATCATTGTCCTGTTTGAAATTTCCCAGGGATCTCGGCGGTGTTCTTCTGTTAAGGACCAGGCTTCTAGCATGCCAGAATCTTGGATCCATATGTCCCCCTTACCCCCTTGCTTTGTTCACTTTCTTCCAACCACCTGTGGCCCCTAGGAGTGAATTACAAAAGGCTTCTCTTCCTGATTTTATTTTCATTGGCTACAAAGTGATTTGAAATACTGGCTTTTTAGTGAGGACCCTTTCCTGCCAACTGTCCTAACGTTGTCATAATGAACATTCAAGTCTATGAATCAAATGCGGGCAGCCCCCAGAAGCATGCAGCAAGACCTGCAAATTCACTGGTGGTGGTCTTGGCAGCTCTCTGCTCATTTGTGAGCACACAGAGATAAAATGCCAGTCTCTGCCTCAGAGCTCACAGTCCAGTGCCATCGATGAGACATTGGTAAAAGGCCAGTGTCTGCTTCCTGCTGGCAGAGTGTCTGTGTGAGTGAATGGGCTTTGCCGCGCTGTGTTATCCTATCAGGGTCCCTTTAGAGGCAGGAGCTCCCATCCCTTTGGTTATGTGATCAGCCAGCCTGAGAAGTGCCATCTACAGGGAACAACATAAGTGCACCCAAGGACAACACCATAAAAAGACAGCCAACCTCCAGAAAAGGACAGAGGTAACATCCTCCCAGAAGCCATGCCCCCACCCCCACCAGTTGGCCCCAGGTGAAGCACCTCTGGCCCCAGTGGAGTCTGTTCTAGGGAATTCCCAGAATCCACTTCTCTGAAACTTCTCTTAATTTCCGTGTGGGTGACCCCTACACCCCTCTCTCAGGGTGTGGGGAGATACTGGCTGATGAGCAACCTCTGAATGAGGGGGATTTTCCATTAATCTTCTGTGACTAACAAGCCTAACAGAGAGTAACATGTTGGTCACATTTGTGGCACATGCTTTCTATAGGAGAGTTATGTTTTGATGGTCAGCTTCCTGTTTTAGTGATTCCCTTTTTGTCATGGAGACATGCATCCCAGCATCACACACGCTGACTAGGGTCTAAGTTCCGTCAGCTGACCCTGGAAGAGGTGGTCATGCTCCTGGGCTCAGCCCCACAATTTTGTATCAGCCATTTTGGCATGGGGACCCAGAAAGCTTTATTTTTTAACCAACTGATCCTTAATCAAGTGGTCAAAAAAAGATTTGAGAACCTCTGAGGGTGAATAGTCATTTCACACAGTGAACATGCAATGCCCTCCACAGAGTGAACAGCATTCTCCGAGTTTTACCATGTGAAGGGAGATCATCTTGGATGAAGGTCAAGCTGCCCTTGAGAATATGTGAAAATAGTTTCTTGTCTTCCTCTCAGTTTGCATCTACCACTTAGAATCACTCAGAGCCCTTGATTCTGCTGCCACTTGTGCCAACAACAAACTTGGGGTTCTGGGGACCAAGACAGACATTTGAGGGGCAGTGTCTGAGTTCAAGAATGCTAGGGAGTCAAACCTCATGCACATCTCCCAGCAGAGAAGCTAATGTAGGGTGTTCACTAAATAGTCACAGAAGAGAAGGAAGGAGACATCAAAAGAGCTGCACAAATTCCTTTATTAAAATAAAGTTTCAGGAGCACCAGAGGTTAGCTGCTTGGGATTGGGAAGTATTTCTTTTTCACAACCCATTCCTTGGGCCACAGAATATTTGTTTTCTAACGTTGCATTTCCCAATTGTTTGAGTCTGTGCTTCTCGAGCTGTAGATCCTGCCCTGACTTGTACCATTTTTGCCAGCCCCAGACTAGGACCCCAGAGGACTTCACTTTCCTCTGGATTCCAAGGCTGGGCCTCTCCCTTGGGTTTCCAGTTATGAAGACCATTTGAGATGGCTTAAGCAAGGTTGACTTTCCCACCTTCCTGAGAAGAACTAAGTGCTGGGCCCCTCCCATTCTGTATCCTCCATGCCCAGCACTGCAGTGCTTAGTGATCATGCAGTGAGTGAGTGAATAGAGAGATTACCGGTCTACACAGCCCATGCCAGAGCTCATCGTGAAGGCAGAGAAACATGAAGTCAAGAGTCAGCATTCATTAATCATTCTGCCCAGCCTTGACCCATTCCACCACCTCACAGTAACTATGGGCACAGATTCCTTGAAGCCCTCCCTACCCAGAAGTTGAGTCTATTTCCCCACCTCTGTCCCTTTGAACCCACTGCCATGTCACTTGCTTTAACCAGTAGGATATGGAAGGAGTGACTATGGGAGCTCTGGAGCCCAGACTCATGCAGACTTGCTTCAACCTTTCTCCTTTGAACAGCTGCCCTGTGATGCCACACACAGAAGTCGCTTAAGCCTCCTGGAGGATGAGAAGACACATGGGAGAGAGCCAAGGCCCCAACCAACACTCAACATTAACCCTGGGAATGTGTGTGAGATCATCTTGGACATTCTAACTCAGCTGATCCTTCACTGAATGTGTGTGAACCCAGGGAAGTCCAGCAGAGGAACCACTGGTCAACACATACAATCATGGAAAATAATACTTGTTGTTGAAAGTCGTTAACTTTTGGATTGGTTGTTACATAGCAACAGATAAGTGAGACGCAGGTTTCACTTGGGCTTCAGGCATCAGCTGTGAGTGTTTAGGCTCCACCCAGACCCTTTTTCCCCTGCTTCCACCATCATCCTTCCTGACAAAGCTGGGCAGACGTCCTGGAGTAATTCTCCACAGGGTCTGACCTCCAAATTGGACCATTTTGAAAATCCTACTTGAGTTCCCTGGGACTGAACCCTATGGTGACCTGACTAACCAATATTCCCCAACCTATGTTTGCGTTTCATCCTACCTTCATTCAGCAAATGCAGCTGAGTGCCTGGCATATGTCATAAAAATGTGTGCATGCTTGTGATATAGAAATGAAAAAAAAAATAGACAGAACCTCTGTCCTGTGGAACTTGTATTCTAGTGGAGGGAGAAGGAAAAATGTACAACAAATAAAAACTAAATAACACAGAGTGTGAGGAAATGCTAGTGCCATACGGGACTTAGGAATGCAGAGATTCACAGAGGAGACCATATGGTCATTTTAAGCGCAGCAGTCAGAGTGGCCCTCACTAATGAAGGAGACTCCAGACAGAGAGCCTCTGCCAAGGCCCTGGCACAGCACCAGGCCCACAGTCTCAGGAGAACAGTCAAGAGCTTTGTGGCTGAAGCAGAGTGAACAGGTATGAAAGTTTGCTCAAGAAACAGAACCAGCTGTGTGGATAAATGGATGGATAGTTAGATAGACTAACTTGCTCACAAGTATAAAATGATGGAAGTCAGAAGCCCCACAGTTTGCTGTCTGAAAGCTGAAGGACCAGGAAAGCCAGGGGTAGAATTCAGTCTGAGTCTCAATGCCCTAGAACCAGGGACTTTGATGTCTGAAGACGGAGAAGATGGACATCCCAGCTTGACAAAAGAGGTCCAACTCACACTTTCTTTGCCTTTTTGTTCTATGGGGCCCTCAGGTGATTGGATGATGCCCACCCACATGGAGGAGGGGATCTGTTTTATTCAGCCACGGAATGTAACCTCTTCCTCAGAAGTCCTAACAGACACAACCAGAGATAATGTTTGTTAGCCATCTGGGCATCATCTCACACAGTTAAGTCAATGCATACAGTTAACCATCATAATGACCCATTTTTCCCATAAACCCATGAACATTCCCTGCACTGGTGTTCCTTGGAACCAGTGTGGAAAGTACTTGGCTTAGAGAAGCTGAGCCTGCGGTCAGTCCTCTGAGCTCACATATGTCAAGGTATTCGTGCCGTCCTTTGTGTCTGAGTTGGAGTCTTGGGAAATTCCAGTGAGGAGCCTGGCTGAAACTCCAGGCCCTAGCTTTCTTTGTTCTCATCTGCTGTCACCAGATCCTGGGCCACGTGCCCCAAGTGGGTTAGAGAGGAAAAGGGTGGGAGCAGAGGACTCACTGCAGCATCCCGGTCTCAGGGAGGAAGGATCAGGCAGGGCTGCTTCTTCCCGTTTACCCACAAAAGGTAAGAGAGGGTGTTTACATCTCGCTTCCCTCCCAGGCTCTAAGGTCCTCAGAAGCGGAGCTCTGTTCATCTTGTTAGGGGTTGCTAGGAAACTGCTGCTGTGGGAAGGAAGGAGCTGCACACCCCCTGAGACAGAAGCATCTGCTGGAAGTGAGGTGGAGATTTGGCATGCAGGGCTGGCACCAGCGACACTAAATACCTGGACTTCAGTGTAACTGCTCCTACAGTTCAACCCCAAAAAAGCCAAGGAAGTTAATCTTTGTCGCCACCTGCAGACCAAGAACTGAGCTGCAGGCTCCCGGCCTCAGAAGGAGCTCTGGGCCTGCATTGTTTGGAGTTAACCCACTTTAAGGGCAGATATTTGAATTTGTTTGGGGGTACGTAGACTCTGTTTTGGTAACTAACTAATGAACCCCTTTAGTTACATAACTGTAAAATCCAACCTGAAATATAGTTAAATAATTCACATGCCAGTGCATAAGCCAAGGCATAAACTTCTCTGTTGATGCTCATTTTTGTCATGTTCATTTTTGAAATGGTTACATAGTTTAGCAGAATGGTGTCAGGGAAAAGTTGGTTCCCATTAGAGTTCTCTTTCTCACTTTCACTTTTCCTCCCTAAATATGGATTTTGACCTGCCTGAACTGCCCTGAACTGTGCAGACGTTTTGAGCAGTTGTTTATAGGGTCTACAGTAATGAGCGGCAGGGTCACATGAAAATGTAGTCAAAGGGAAGGTGACTACATTTTGAATCCTGGTTGGAATGACCCACAGGTTACAGAAGACCCTGAACACATTACCCCCTTTTATGATGTTGCTTCCTGGAATAAAGACATGGCCTTTTATGCATCAACCACTGCCCTTGTGTGGATCCTCTAGTGGATACACACAGTACACATGCATACCCAGACACTCATGCCCACACAAACACCCAGACACCCATGACTCACACAACATACATGAATATAGACAGATGCAAATTCAACACAGACACCCGTACTCAACTGCACATATGCAAGCACAGTTTCATGCATGTGCACTTGCACACCATACCCACATACATGCCCATACATACATGCATTAACACACACATGGCCACATGTAGTACTTCTTTTAGCCTATTTGTGGCCATCTCCTCTGCCTGGACCATCCTCACCTGCCTACGCCTCCCAGTTCCTTACCTGACTAATCAATCCCACACCTGCCTCATGAGAGGTTACCACAGTGCATTCTAATCACTACTTTACTATCTCTGGCTCTGATCTTCTAGTTCACTCTGCGATGCAAAATAGTGGGTAAGACATAAAGTGTGCCTCTCCTGGAAATTTATATGATAATTGTTAGGATGAGCTGGTTGTGGAATGAAACTTTTGGTGTGGTCACCAGGGAGGAGGGGGAACTTAAAAGACAGCATGAGGAGGTGGCATCTCCGAACTGCACCTGTCAGAAATGACTTCCATTTTCCTCTCTGAAATCCCCAGGGCCAAAATCTCAATCACTATTTCTACCAGAGCCTGGCTGGCTCCCTGTTGGGACTATGTCTTCTAAATCTTGTGTGTGCTCTTCCTCTCCCAAGTATTCATACAGAACTCACATACATGAGACGCTCAAAAAGTTTTTTACATAAGTAGAGAACTTGATCCAATTCACCTTGGCTGGCCCTTCTCTTGTGGGCTGTGTCCTTAGTCACCCAAGCATACCCACTTCTCTTGCCACTCATGGGCTCTGCTCAGGCTGGGTCACACTGAGTTACTGCAAGTGAGGATGAGTGACTTTGGCCAGAGATGGGCCAGACCAATCTTGGAACCAGACTGCCAACTTGACCCCAGAGCAGTGCCAAGTAGAAGGCATGTGGGTGAGGAGACAATCAAAGGAAACTGGACCTAGTAGCAGCTGGTGGGTTTAATGTTGACCTCCAGGGCCTGGGCTTAAAACCCAGGTCTGACTTGAAATACTTAGGTGATTACTCCAAGCCTCCTGGATGAAGTATAACATCCTTCTAAGACATTCACAGACAGGTCCAGCCTATCTTCTCTTCTTAGTTTTCAGCTGCTCCTCAGCCATAAGGCCCTAGGTCCCAGCCACATGGATGACTCATGATGCACCAGGATTGCTCTCTGTCATCACACCTACCTGGGTTGTGCTTGATGCCTGGGATGCCCCTTCCCACACTCCCTGTCTGCAAAAGTAGTTTTCCTCTGAGGCCCAAGTTAAATGCTCTGTCCTTCTGAAGCCCTAATCAGCTCCTCTGCCAGCTTCCCCTTCATGCTGCAGCAGCATCTGTCCCCTTGCTGCCATAGCTCTCCTCAGGATGTATTTGACAAGAACCAAGTGATCATCCACTAATTTGTTCAAGATTTTGGTTTTATATTTGTTCAGCACCGCCTGCTGTACCAGCAGCTGTTTTGGGCACTAGTGAACCAAAATTAAACAAGACATGCCCCCAAAAAGCACAGAGAAATCCTAACACATAAACACCAGGCCATGGAGAGATAGGAAACGAACCTAGTCTCATTGGAGCCATGAAGCCCAGCAGGCCCAATCTCTACTTAAAATCCTCCCTTGACTTCCCTTTGCATTTAAAAGAAAAGCTCTTGCTTTACCTTCAAGGCCCTCTGATCCAGTGCTCTGGTCTCACTCACCTCCTGACCTTCTTCATTGCTCTCCATACTCCAGCTCCCCTGGCCTTCTACAGCCATTTGAACACCAAGCTCCATCCTGCCTCAGAGCCTTTGCATTTGCTTCTCCTCCCTGGATCATTCCTCGTCCCATTCCTTTCTGTCCTTCAGCCTCAGCTCACATGTTACCTCCTCAAAAAAGTCAGAGTCATCTTCTGATTACCCTCTCTGTTGCCATGAATACTACTCCCCTCACCCTCTATCAAAATAAATCGCCCTTGTTTGTTTTCCTGTTTGTTTATTTTCTTTTTTAGTGCTTCGCACACTCCATTATCAGCTTCATGGGAACTTGATCTTGTTCACCCTTCTATCCCCAACTTCTAGAATAAGAGTGGACTAAAAACTGGGGAATTCCAGTTCAGATGGGCCAGCTTTTATCCTGAGTTCCAACCTGTACAGCTAGTTATTTCACTTCACTTCTCTACAGGTTCCTCACCTGCCAAAAGGGGGTGAGGCCCTGACTAGGTGGCTCAGTTGGTTGGAGTGTTGTCCCATAGACTGAAAGGTTGCTGGTTCAATTCCTAGTCAGGGCACATGCGTGGGCTGTAGTTCAATCCCCAGCTGGGGAGCATATTAGAAGGCAACCAATCAATGTGGCAACCAATCAATACCCCAACCCTCTCTCCATGAAAAAATGTCCTTAAGTGACGATTTTAAAATAAGGTTGGATCCCTGGCTGGTGGCACAGTGGATAATGCGCCGACCTGTGAACCCAAAGGTCACTGGTTCAATTCCCAGCCAGGGCATATAACCAGGTTGCAAGCCAGGTCTTCAACCAGTTCCGTAGATGGAGGCAGGTGAAAAACAACCATACATTGATGTCTCTCTCCCTCTCTGCCTCTCTCCCTTCCCCTCTTTCTAAAAATAATAAACAAAATTGTTAAATTAAATAAATAAATAAGGTTGACTATGACCCATTTCCATTCCTCACTCTAAGTATTACCCTTCTCTCCAGCCTCTTAAAATCATTTGTGTGTGTGTGCCATTAGGTGCTACACATTCTTTTTTCTGCTCAAAAAATACACAATACACTTGTCCTCTCTCCACCTTGACCAATCAGTGCTCATTTAGGGTGGATAGGGAGGTAGGTGCAGCATCTTTATAAACTTAATTATAAATCTAACTTAGTGATAAATCTAAGGGAAGTTATAAATCACCTTCCTTTCCTCCAAACATCTCTTAATATCTCTTTCTCTCTTTTTTATCTAACACTCCCATCTCATTTATAGGAATTATAGCTCATACGTTGTTGATAGTGCTGTAGTGAAACTTACTCACTAACTGGATTCATATATTTAAATTTTTTTTCCTTTTTCACTATTTTTTCTAAGTCAACTTCCTTATGATAGTTTTTTTTTAACATATGTATGTTTCTCTCACACAGTATCTATCTATATATGCAAGTATAAATATATCTTCTGATTAGGTTTAATACGGTTTACTCACACTCATGGCATTCTGATTCTTCCTCCTTACCTATTTCTATATGAGAGGTAAAGTTTGCTTTCTCTCTTGCACCCCCCTACCATTTCTCGCCACTATCTTTGCTACTCTTTTGCACCTTTCAGAAATTATCTAGGCACTGGCTGGTGATACAGTGGATAAGGGTCAAGCCTGTGAACACAAAGGTCACTGGTTTGATCCCCAGCCAGGGCACTAATAACCAGGTTGCAAGCCAGGTCTCCAGCCAGATCCGTAGCTGGAGGCAGGTGAAAGACAATCATACATTGATGTCTCTCTCCCTCTCTGCCTCTCTTCCTGCACCTCTCTAAAAATAAAATAATAATAATAATAATAATAAGACCAGATCATTTGCAGTTGAGGGTGTGATTAAGGTTGGGGGTTATCTTTGAGGGTATGGGTATTTAGCTAGGCTCATATGCAGTTGAAAGTGTGATTAAGGTGTAAGATATCTTTGAAGGTGTGGTTATTTTGCCTGGACTGGTAGTTCTGTTTTAGGAACAGCTCAATAACAGTATAGGAAACATGGTAGAAGGAGTGTCTTTTAATCAGCCAGCTGGAATGAAAAACTTATCAAGGAGCAACACATAAACTAAATCTAAATTACAACCAGACAGCACAAATTAATGACATAAGTGTACCCCAAGAGCAACAAGTTGAGGAAATCTAGGAGACTGCACCAATGAACCCTGTAAGTCTCCTACCACAGGACACTCCATGAAGACAGGGAGTCAAAGCAAATTAATCCAAGAAACAAGAACAAGCAATAACAGACATCTAAAATGGGGAGAAAAAGAAACAGTCCATCACTAAAAGGAAAGGAGGAATCCCCAGGAAGACTGCTAAATAAAATAGAGACAAGCAAACTATCAGATATGAAATTCAAAAATGGTCATAAGAAAGCTCAATGAGCTCAATGAGCTCAAAGAAAACTACAAAGAACTCTAGGGCAAATATAAGGAACTTAGTGAAAATTATGCCAGCATTAAAAATGACAGAGAAACAATCAGTAAGAATGAGGGAGAAATGAATAATACAATTTCTGGACTGAAGAATACAATAGAAAGACTACAAAGCAGGTTAGAGGAAGCAGAGGACTGGATCAACAAATTGGAGGACAACATGGAAAAAAGTAACCAGACGTTGTAACAACAATTTTTTAAAAGACTGAAAAAGAATGAAGAGGTTTTAAGAGAGCAGCAGGACAATATGAAATGCAATATCTGTATCATAGAGATACCAGAAGGAGAAGAAGAGAAGCAAGGGATAGAAAACTTGTTTGAAAAGTAATGACAGAAAACTTCCTTAACTTGATGAGTGAAAATTTCAATCAAGTTCAGGAAGCACAGAGGGTCCCAATGAAGATGAACCCAAACAGGCCTACTCCAAGACAGATCATAATTAAAATGGCAAATTTCAAAGACAAGGAGAGAATCCTAAAAACAGTAAGAGAGAAACATCTAATAATACATAAAGGGGTTCCAATAAGGTAATCAAATGATTTCTCAACAGAAACAATATAAGACAGAATAGAATGGTAAAATAATACTCCAAGCAATGGAAAATAAAGGCCTGCAGCCAAGAATACCTTACCCAGCAAGGCTCTCATTCAAAATGGAAGGTGAAATAAGGAGTTTCCCAGACAAAAGAAGGCTAAAAGAATACATCTCCACTAAACCAGCATTGCAAGAGATGCTAAAGGACCTGCTTTAAAAAGATGACAAGACAAAGAGAGACAGAGAGAAAAGGGGAACAAAGGGGGAAAATGTCAATGAAAAAGTACCTCTCAATAATAACCTTAAGTGTAAATGGATTAAGTGTGCCAATCAAAATACATAGGGTAGCTGAATGGATAAGAAAACATGACCTACATATGTGTTATCTACAAAAAGACCCACCTCAGAACAAAAGATCAACACAGACTGAAAAGGAAAGGATGGGAAAATATATTTCAAGCAAATGTACACAAAAAAAGGCTAGGGTAGCAATACTTATATCAGACAAAACAGATTTACAATGAAGACCATAAAAAGAGACAAATAAGGACACTTCATAATACTTAAGGGAACAATCCATCAAAGAGATATAACCCTTGTAAACATATATGCACTCAACATAGGAGCAGCTAAATATATAAGGAAAACCTTGGAGGACTTCAAGAAGAGTATAGATAGCAACACACTAATAGTAGGGAATTTTAATACCCTATTATCAACAATGGACAGATCTTCCAAGCAAAAAAACACCAAGGATATTGTAGAACTGAACAACACTCTAAATGAAATGTATTTAACTGATATATACAGAACTTTTCACCCTAAAGAAGCAAAATACACATTCTTTTCTAATGCCCATGGGACTTTCTCAAAGATAGACCACATGGTAGAACACAAGACAAGCCTCCACAAATACAAGAAAACTGAAATCATACCAACCATCTTCTCAGATCACAATGGCTTGAAACTAGAAACCAACCTCAAGGGAAAAAACCAAAAACATTCTAATTCATGGAGAATAGATAACATGCTAATAAGTAATGAACAGGTAAACAATGAGATCAAAGAAGAAGTCAAGACATTTCTGGAAACAAATATAGGTCATATTTAACATAATAAAGGCCATATCTGAGAAACCGGCTGCCAACGTCATGCTCAATGGGCAAAAACTAAGAGCTTGCTCCCTAAGATCAGGAAGATGAGGATGTCCACTCTCTTCACTTCTGTTCAACACTGTTTTGGAAATTCTAGCTATAGCCATCAGACAAGAAAAAGGAATCAAAGGTATCCAAATTGGAAAGGAGGAAGTAAAACTGTCATTATTTGTAGATGACATGATAGTGTACATACAAAATCCGACAGTCTCTACCAAAAACCTACTCAACCTAACAAGCAAATTTAGCAAAATAGCTGGATATAAAGTCAATATTCAGAAGTCAACAGCATTTTTGTATACCAATAATGAAACATCAGAGATAGAAGCTAAAAAACAAATCCCACTTACCATAATAACAAGAAAAATAAAGTACTTAGGAGTAAGCCTAACCAAGAAGGTAAAAGACCTGTACTCAGAAAACTACAGAATACTGAAGAAATAAATGAAGGAAGATAAATAAATGGAAGCATATACCATGGATGAGAAGAATTAACATCATTAAGATGTCCATATACCCAAAGCAATCTATAGATTTAATGCAATCCCAATTAAAATGCCAATGACATATTTCTCAGATCTAGAAAAAATACTTTTAAAATGGAGCTAAAAATGACCATGAATAACCACAACAATCTTGAGAAATAAGAACAAGGTAAGAGGAATCATAATATCATATATCAAACCATACTACAAGGCCACTAATCAAAACAATCAGGTATAGGCATAAGGATAAACATAGATCAATGACACAGAATAGAGACCCCAGAAATAAACCCAGGACTCTATGGTCAATTAGTAGCTGATAAAGGGGGAAGGAACATAAAATGGCATAAAAATAACCTCTTCAACAAGTGGTGTTGGGAGAACTAGACAGGGACATGTAAAAAAATAAAACCAGACCATCAAATTACACCATACACCCGAATAAACTCAAGATGGATAAAGGACTTAAATATAAGCTGTGCCACCATAGAAGTCCTAGAGGAAAACATAGGCAATAAAACTTCAGATATCCCATGTGGCAATATTGTCACCTATACTTCTCCAAGAGCAAAGGAAATAAAGGAACAAATAAATGAATGGGACTACATCAAACCTGAAAAATTTCTGCTCAGCTGAAGGAAACATGAGCAAAAAAAAAAAGGAACCAACTGTATGGGGAAACATATTTGCCAAGGATACCCCAGATAAGGGTTTGATACCCAAAATATATAAAGAACTTATGTGACTCAACACCAGGGAGACAGACAGCCCAATGAAAACATGGGCAAAGGACCTGAACAGACACCTCTCTGAGGACATACAAAGGGCCCACAGACATACGAAAGAATGTTCAATATCACTAGCCATCAGAGAGATGCAAATAAAACCACAATGAGACACCACCTCATACCTGTCAGAATGGCCATCATTAACAAATCAACAAGCAAGTGCTGGGGAGGATGTGGAGAAAAGGGAACCCTGGTGCACTGCTGGTGGGAATGCAGACTGGTGCAACCACTATGGAAGACAGTATGGAATTTTCTCAAAAAACTAAGAATAGATCTGCCTTATGACCCAGTGATTCTACTGCTAGGATTATACCTGAAGAATCCTGAAATGCCAATTCAGAAGAACCTAACAGCACTATTTACAATAGCCAGTGCTGGAAACAACTTAAGTGCCCTTCAGTGGATGAATGGATCAACAAACTGTGGTACATTTACACAATGGTGTTCTATGCAGCAGAAAGAAAGAAGGAACTTCTACCATTTTTGATAGCATGGATGGAACTGGAAAGTATCATGCTTAATGAAATAAGTCAGTCAGCAAAAGTTAGATACCATATGTTCTCACTTAATACAGGAGACTAAATGAACAAAACAAGATGAGCAGAAAGTAACAAGGGACACAGGGTTGGGGGAAAGGAGCAGAATGACAGCGACTAGGGTGGAGGGGGGGAGGGGGGAAGTGGGGAAACAGGGGAAGGGTCCAGTTGAGGAGCTAGTGTGAAGGACCTATGGACATGGACAACGAGCTGGGGATTGACGCAGGAGGTGGGTGGGGGTGGGGGGCAGGGGAGCGCAATGGAGGAAAAATGAAACAATTGTAATAGAACGATAACAAATAAAATTAATTTAAAAAAAAAGGTTGAGGGTGGAGGCGGGTAAGAAGCTTCCCTTGCAGGGTCGTTTTGGGTGAAGATATAGTGTTCTGAACCACCTTGGCCTGTTGCACCTGTGGTATGGATGCTGAGTGGTTTTATCAGAGAGGAAGTGTGCCAGCCAGCAGCCCACCCTCTCAGAGCCTGGCACCCTACTACAGACCCTCCATGAAATGGAAATGGACCAGACCTCTGAGGGTGAGTGTCAGTTCTAGCTGCAAACTCTCCAGCCCTGTATTCCCACCTGTGTTAAGTCATCTCGACATACTGATTCCAAGGGAGGCTTAACATTAACTCATCACATAAAAACCCCCTGCCTGTGCCCCACTGCCCCTCCTCCCCGCAGGTCAGAACTAGCAGACAATGAAGGTTCTGATCAACAGGTTGAATGACTGATATATTGTGATGTGTCTGACAGAAGAATCATAAGACTTGAAATAGAACTGAAACTGTAAGCTGCCCACGGCATTGTCCGTGGACAGAGGAGAGCTGGGTTCTGCCCGGAGCTTCTGGGCTGTCCCTTGAAGCCAAGGCCCTGGACCAGATGGGCTGAAGGAGAAGCTGTGGCCAGCCTTCTAAGAACTAGCCAAGCTCCTCCTGCTCCCGGTGTTCAACACAGCACACGGGGGCCTGAGGCCCTGTATCAGTTTCCCACAGCTGCTGTAACAAGCTACCACACGCTTAGTGCCTAAAACTACGCATTTATGCCAGTAAAGGGTTTCATGGGGTTAAAATCAAGCTGCCGGCAGGGCTGGTTTTTTCTGGAGGCTCTAGGGGAGAACCCATTCATGGCCTGTTCCAGCTCCTAGAAACCACCTTTAAAGTTAGCAGGGCAGCATCTTCTAATCTTGTTCTGACGCTGGCCCCTGCCTCTTACAAGAACCCCCATGATGGCATTGTCCATTCTCCCTGTCCACACAATCCAGGATTGTATCCCCACCTCAAGACCCTTAGCTTAACCACACCTGCAAAGTCCCTTTTTCTTTGTTAGATAACATTCCTGGACTCTGGGGGTTGGGATGTGGACATCTTTGGGGACATTACTTGGCCTCCCACATCTCTGAGCGCAGTCCCTGCCTCCGGCTTCCCTACCGACTCTGTTCCAAGTAGAACTCAGTGCGGGGGGAGGGTTCAGTCTCCTTGGAGAGTCGCACTGGCTGTTGGGGCTCAGCAGGGCCACAGAGAAACCAACCAGGCCAGGCAGCAGCTTCGAGCCTGAAGGTGGAGCCCAAGCTTCTTTGGAAGAAGGTGAAGCGCATGGTCTGCTCACCACCCTTGTACAGGTCCTCGATGCTCACATCCTGCGGGGCAAGCGGCAAGCAGTAGAAAGGGGCCGCTGAGTAGGCAGTCAGCCCGGAGGCCTCAGGGCTTAGCCAGTGAGGGACTGGGTGGAGTCTTTACCTGGGGAACTGCCTGCTGAGGGTTCTAGAGGGCAAGGGTCTTGGCACTGGGTGTAGAGAGAGAAGGTGGAGACCTGTAGGAGGGGCTGTGTGGACCTAGCAGGGAGCCCACAGATGGGAGCAGAGATGCTGGAGTGTCCGGAAGGCAGAGAGGTCTGCAGGGTCCCCCATAACAGGTTGCATCTCACCTCCAGTTTCAGGGAAGGCCCCTCCACTGTCTCCACACATGCCAGGCAGCGACTGCCTCCCTGGATCCCCAGGAAGATGGGAACTTTGCTGCGGTCCAGGCCTCTGTTAGGAAGTATGCAGATCTTCTCTGGGAAGGAAGACAGAAGAGAGCCAGGATGTGAGGTGCCCCCCATTGCAAGCTCTGGACCAGCTAAGTTCGAGCAAGAATTGGGCCAGGACAATTGGGCCCTGCCTGCAAGTTGCAGGATGCACTGAGACTCCTACAGGGGTCATGATCCTCTCACTGGGAGAGGTCCTCAGCTACTCTCTGTCTTTTCTTACTGTCCCCAGGAGCAGGAGGAAAGGGGAGGGTCTTTGGCCAATGGAGCTTGGGTGCAACATAGCAGGTGGAGGCTCCAGGACTCACCTGCACAGCAGTTGTCTGCATCAGGATCTCCCACCAGAAGCTGGTCATCTCTTACGTACAGAGCCTTCTGATCTGCATCCTTAATTCTGAAATAGGATGGCAGTGCTGATAGTCCACATCCCACAGCCACCACTGAGCACCAAACCCCATGGTCTGCTGACTTTACGAAGTATCTGGGGTGGGGGTGGGGATTCTTCTCCTTCCACAGGTCAGAAGGGGGCAGGTAAAGACCAGGTCATCTGAAGGCAGGAAAGACCTTCTGGATCTTGTCAGAGGCTGCACCCTCTCTCTTTTCAAGGTTTGGGCCCTGCCAGGACCTTCGGGGCAATGGTGCCATCTCACTGAGGGGCAGAGAATTTTCCTAATGATGTAACACTTTTCCACGGCCTCCCAGAGAAACTTCCTCATGAGGCTGTGTTGTCTCTGTGTTACAGTGAGCCTTATCCCTGCTTTTCTGGGCCTGCCTCAATTTTTCATAGATGTTTATTCTCATATTAAAGGAAGCCATTGAATATATATTGAAGTGTGATTTGCTTTTCAGATATGTGAAAAGATAGTTTAATAGGAGAAAATGAACACATTGGAACAAAATTTCTATATGATGGTAAATATGCCATGTGGGCCCCTGTGCCAGGCAGGTGAGCTTTGGGGCGCCCACATTATAGGTGCCAAGTGAGATCAGCGGAGAGCTGAATCAGCTCGATGACAGTCACTGGACTTGGCTGCAGCGGTAACAAGGAGCCTGGGAGGGTGACTATGTGCCTTGGGCTGGGGAGAAGCCATGGTGAGTGACTTGTGCAATATCAAGGCCATGCCAGTAATTAGCTCAGTTGCCTGGCTGGTTTCAAAGATTATGTCAGCCATTCTCAGGTGCAAGAAGGCTGCCAACCTTCCAGGGCAGGAGCTGTGGGCCAAAGCCACCGCCTCCAGGAGCTTTTCCTTTCTCAGTAACAGCTCATTATAATGCCCTTAGCTAGTGACTGTATGTGTTTAAAGCAAGTTCACTTATACAATAAAAAATGAAGATCTGAGGAGCCTGAGCTTGCCAACAGGTCCATCAGGACTGTATGTCACACATCTGCCAGCATCTGTCTTGTCATTTGTGTGTTTTGTGCATGTGCCCTGCTTTTTCAGTCAACCTGTACCTTCCTGGGGCCCTGACTGGCCCCCTTTCAGGACAAGATACCCATGCAGAAGCTGAGGAAAGACACCCCAGAGGCCAAAGCATTTTATTTTCGTTACGTCCCATCTCCTTCCCTAAAGGCTGGAGATAATTTACAGCAAAACCACAGGTAGTAAAGAGCAAACTGAAAGGAAACACCCAAACATCTAATGAGATGAAATACAAGTAAGACTTGGAAACAGATTGGGAGTAAAGGCCAATGAGGCTAACATGTACAGGTGTTGTCACAGGGACTCAAATTGGTCCCTGAGCCTTTAGAGAGAGGATAGAGCAGCACAGGGCATGTGCAGCACAGGTCCTGGCTCCAGGTGACGTCAGGAACATTATCTAACCTCTGAGCCTCAGCCTCTAGATCTGTAAAATGAGCTTAGTAGCACCTCCTCACGGATTACTTAGGATGGAGACAAGACAGTGGAATGATTGGCATCTTGCAGGTGCTTGGGAAGGAGCTATTGTTATTGGGGGTGATGATTAACCTTAATTATGAGGCCTGTGAGGTTTCTAAGGTAAGAAGGAGTCTTGTTCTTCTGACTCAGCCTCTTTCCCTCTCCTGCGTCATCCCAGGCTCCTGATCAGGTGAGGAAGGACTTACATGTAGTATCTTGCCATGGGGAGGGAGCACATTCCTGCAATCAGGGGTGACTGGTCCTTGCTGAGGAAAAAAAGGGAAGAGCTGTCAGAGGAGGGCAGTGGAACTGGGGCAGATTCCTGTGTGCCCCAAACCCCAGTCACAGGATGGGAGGCCCCATCAGGCCTTTGTTTCATAATTTGCCCCCAGAGTTCCTAGAGGTATCCCTGGCCCTGCACATTGCAGGTAGCTCTGGGATCCCTCATCTGAAGCCAGCTAGGAACAGGTCAAGCTGGCTGGGTGCGACCTTGTAACTGTGGCAGCCCTGGAAAACCGGAGAACAAGCTTCCCCAAATTGGCTAGCCAGGAGCATTTCCCAGGGCTGAACCTAGGGTGGATGGGCTCTAGCCTCACACCTTGAGGATGATCCCATTCAAACATGTTCCACTTCCCAGTGGCATGGAGTCACTGCAGTCCACTCCCCCAGCAGGGTGAGGACCCAGAGCTGAGGGACAGCAGGTGCACTGCAGAGTTAGACAGCATTGTTCCTAGGGACAGGATTGCCTTGCCAAGACTGGGGAAAAGAGAATCTCAACCCCACCACACTCCCCCATGCACACCACATGAAAACAGGATGGGCTTGATGCACGGGCACTTGTGTTTTGAAGATGAATGCTCCCAACCAAGGCCTGTGTCCCTAATATGGACCCCAGTCCATAGAGCTGGATTATCCACCCTAGAGCTTGTACCTACAACGACCTTCAAAATGATTGGCCTAGAATCTAGTTTGAAAACTACCAGAGCAAATTAGGGCTTAGGGGTGGTAAGAGTTGGAAAATAGCCCAGAAAAGTAAAATGCAAGGATGGCTATGGCTGAAGTAGATAAAATCCTCACCAAGAAAGGAAAACAGAGAAAAAAAGATAAGAGAGCAGAAAATAAGAGGGGTGGGAAAAGGAGCAGGGCTCAGCAAGGACAGGGTGGCACTGAGGGGCATTTGGGAGGCAGGTGAGAGGACGGGTTGATGCTGATAGTGGCCTTCCGGCCTGGGTGTTAGAAGCAGGGTACAGCGGAGACAGCTTTAGTATCAGGTCTGCTTCTAGGTTCCTTCGCACAACCCATTTCCTATCCCTAGGTTTTGTGGGGAGAGTTTAAGGGTTGGTGCAAATAAAGGATAACAGTACACTGTCAGGAGTACAAATCTGGACAGATGTTGGAGATGTGATTGAAGTGTGGAAGATATCTATGTACTTTGTAATTTCATCTGTTGCCCAAGTGTTTAGTCATAAACGTTTTTATTATATCACTTTTTACAATAGGGATAAATTGGATATAATCTAAGTATCCAAATAATAGATAGGCCATTGATTTTAAAATTATGTCAAAAGAGGCCATGAACAAAATAGACAACCCACAGAGTGGGAGGAGATACTCACTGATACATCTAATAAGGGGTTAATATCCAAAAGAAAGAAAGAAAGAAAGAAAGAAAGAAAGAAAGAAAGAAAGAAAGAAAGAAAGAAAGAAAATAATAAACCAAACAACTCAATTAAAAATGAGCAAAAGACCTGAATAGATAGATTCTTCTCCAAAGAGAACATACAGATGGCCAATAGACAAATGAAAAGATGCTCAATGTCACTAATCATCAAAAATGCAAATTAAAACCACATATTGTCTCACACCTGTCAGAATGACTATCATCAATAAATCAACAAACAACAAGTGCTGGTGAAGATGTGGAGAAAGGGGAACTCTTTTGCACTGCCGGTGGGAATGCAGATTGGTGCAGCCACTGTGAAAAACAGTATGGAGATACTTCAAAAAATTAAAAATGGATCTGTCTTTTGACCCAGTGATCCAACTTCTGGGAATATATCCAAAGGAACCCAAAATACTGCTTTGAATGAATCAAAACACTAATTTGAAATAACATAAACACCCCTATGTTCATTATAGCATTATTCACCATTGCCAAGATATGGGAGCAGCCCAAGTGTCCATCAGTAGATGAGTGGATAAAACAACTATGGGACATTAAAACAATACAATACTATTCAACTATTCAGTGATTAAAAAGAAGAATAAGGCCCTGGCTGGTGGCACAGTAGATAAGGCGCCGGCCTGCAAACCCAAAGGTTGCTGGTTCAATTCCCAGCAAGGGCAACATAACCAGGTTGCAAGCCAGGTCTCCAGCCAGATCCGTAGCTGGAGGCAGGTGAAAGGCAACCATACATTGATGTCTCTCCCCCTCTCTGCCTCTCTCTCTAACCTTCTCTCTCAAAATAATAAATAAAATCTTTCAAAAGAAGAAGAGGAGGAGGAGGGGGGAGGAGGAGGAGGAGGAAGAAGAAGAAGAAGAAGAAGAAGAAGAAGAAGAAGAAGAAGAAGAAGAAGAAGAAGAAGAAGGAGAAGGAGAAGGAGAAGGAGAAGGAGAAGGAGAAGGAGAAGGAGAAGGAGAAGGAGAAGGAGAAGAAAAGAGGAAAAAAAAGAAAGTTTTACCTTTTGTGACAACATAGATGAACCTGGAGAACATTATGCTAAGTGAAATAAGCCAGTCAGAGAAAGACAAATACTATATTATTTCACTCATGTATAGAACCTAACACACAAACTGAACTAACAAAGAAAATAGAGACAGTGTCATAGAGAACAGGATGATAGCTAAGAAGTGGAGGAGGCTAGAGGTGTTGGGATTGAGGAAAAAGGAAAAAGAACTCATGGACATGGACAACTGTGTAGTGATAGGTGGGGGAAGGAGGCATAAAGGGACTATGTATTAATGGAAAAATACAATAAAAATCATTAAAAATATACTGAGTGAAAATGAAGAATATAGGGAAAAACATAATATGATTTCACTTAAATCTACATGCATTCAGAGGCACACAGAAACAAAGACAGCTCACATTTTGCTGCAGCACTGACCTGTGAGTCACGAGTGGTTTTTGTTTTTTTAACATCTCAACATTCTCCCTATATGAATATGAATTTTCTTTTCAGTATAAAGTAAATTTCTATTTTTTTTTTTAAGAGAAAGGAGAAGAGAGAGAGGCAGAGAGGGAGAGAGACATCAATGTATGGTTGCCTTTCACCTGCCTTAAGTTTCCATTTTTTAAGTGAGGTGTTTAGTTATAGTAACTGGTTCTCAAAACTGCCTGCCCATTGAATCACCTGGGGGCTCCTGACGAGGGCTGTCTCCTGGGCGTGACGTGATTCCAGTGATTAGCCAAGCTGGGGACTGCTAGACCAGCTCAGTTCCTCTCTCTCTTTGATGAACATATAAATAAATAAATCATTTGCAGCTCTTGTTAAAATGCAGATTCTGATTCCCTCCTTCTAGGGTGGGACCTGAGATTCTGCATTTCAAACATGCAACCAAGTGACATTAATGCTGCTGGACCCTGGACCCCACTTTGAGTAGCACTGGATGATCCCCCAGCTCAGAGAAACCCACAGCAGCACAGCCTCAAGGAAGCCCACTTGCTGCTGTGCTTTTTCTCAGTTAAACTACTGGGGATCCTTCAGTTATGGCAGCAGAAATATGGGCAGCCTGGTAGCTGTGCCGAAGTCTGGCTGGGACAGACAAAGTGGATGGCCTTTGTGAAGCTGGACAACCTGATGACTCTCACTCTCTCTGTCAGTGTCAGCTCATAAAGCTGGCAGAAATTAAGCGTAGGTCCAGTCCCGCTGGATACCCTGGGGCCCCAGAAACCTCTGATCCTGGCACAGCCTCAAATCCCACTGTTTCCCCTATAGGATCCTGCATCAGCCCCCTGCCTGGGTTCTGGCTGGAGAGTGAAGGAGTGAGAGGGAGTGATAAGTCTGTGTCCGGACAACCAGGGAGCCTAGGGTCCTGACACCGAGCAGCTGCCTCGGCCCCTCCCAGGGTGCTACATATTCCATTCCTAAATTCCATTCCTATTGTCCCCAAATGGCCTTTCACTGGGCTTTGTCCTGTACCCCTCCTTAAACACCATCTCTGGCCATCTCAGAACTCATCAGTTCACCTGTCCTGGGTCAAATACCAGCACCCCAGATATCTTCCATGCGATTGGCACACCACCCTCGTTCTATCCTCTCCTCAGTCTCCTACCCACTATGTGCATGAATACGTTCTCCAAGACCAACATTAGCTTCTGCGGAACCAAATCTGGACTCTTTCCTGATTCCTCTGATATTTGGCCACTGCCCCAACGAACTCTTGACATTGATGACCACACCTCTCCATGTCCTCTCTTCTCAGACATTGTTGACTTTCTGTTCCTTGTCCCTAAGCCTGGGAGCCACAAGTTAAAGTCCTAAGCACTTCCCTTTCATTTCCCAGAGAGTTACAATTCACCTATTCCCACAACTGCAACGATCATGTTGGACTACACCCACCAAAGCCCAGACTGAACACCCCGGATTATCTCCACCAGGCTACAGGACACACCCTGTAGACATCCTGCCGTAACACTTGACCGAAGATCGCTGAGGTCAAATTAACCATCTTCTGACCCCTCAGCCCATTCTTCCTCCCAGTTTCATTTCGCTGCCTGACATAATCTTCCTCCAGCCAGTAAAATTCTGAAACCTGAGGATCATTGACCATTTCTCCCACATCTCCTGACTCTGAGCCTGATTTATCAACAAGCTTCCATAGATTATTCTTTAAATCGTAACTTTACTTTCTTAACAGCCACTGGACCTGTATTCCTGGTTTTTCTACCTTCAATCCAGATCAACCGGGACCCACCTTTTAAGTACTGCTTCCACCACATCCCCACCCAGCTCTAGAATCCACTGTGGTTGCCTGCTTCAACACCACCTGGCCCAGATTTACTCTGTAAGAGTGTATCTCTCTTCTCTGTGAACACAGAGCCAGCCCTCCAGGCAAGTGACTTCTTACCTTCCAATGGGCACATCAGGGTAGTCTTTGATCTCCCTGCCTCAAAAGTCACCCCTCCTCTCTGCCATCCACTCTGACATATGGCATTAGGGTCCCTGAACATGGAACCATTATCTAAAGGTCAATTGTCTAGTTCAGTCAAATTAATTATCAGCTCAAAGTAACAACTCAGACATACAAGCTTATGTCACTTCAGCACCAACCCTCAGTTTCAGCATTTATAAAATCATGAAATTAGAGTATGTGGTTATTAAGAATCAGATCAAACTGTGATGCCATGACTCAGAGCTTAGTGAATCTCTCCTTTACTATTATACCCTCCTCTGTGCCCTGATTAAATTTCACTGTATTTCCCTGGTTGGTAGCACAGTGGAAAAGGCACTGGCCTGAGAACCCAAAGGTTGCTGGTTCAATTCCCAGCCAGGGCACAAATAACCAGGTTGCAAGCCAGTTCTCTAGCCAGATCCGTAGCTGGAGGCAGGTGAAAGACAACCATACATTGATGTTTCTCTCCCTCCCTGCCTCTCTCCCTAAACTTTTCTCTAAAAATAATAAATAAAATCTAAAAAAATTTTAGAGCTGTAGCTCTAAAAATCTAAAAAAATTTAGAGCTGTAGCTCCCTCTGGCCTCCCAACTGACCCGAGTGACCCAAGGGCAGTGCACAGAAGGGCACGCAGCTGACTTGAGTGGAGAGATTGACTTCAAGACCTAGAGCTGCTACTGATTTGGATTTGTCTTGCCACCTCAGGAAGCTCCCTTTATCCTGGGCCTCTAACTTATTCTCATTGGAGTGAGAGGATGGGCAGGGCAGTATTTTAGAAAGCTAAATTTTACACTGCATTTGTTCACAGAAACTTAATGAAAGTAAAATGGATAAAAGGGTCTGCTTTTGCTGAGTCAGGGAGTGATGGAGATGCCAGACCCTGTGAGCATTTTCCTTGACCATGAAGGCAGGCACTGGGGTACCTCCAAAGAGCCCCGAACCTCACCAAACACTACTGAACACCACTGGCCCGGACATTTCCTCTGACCTCACTTTCTAAACTCTCTGGTTCTAAATATTAAAAATGCCTCAATACAACTTAACCTAGAGCTTCTCCTCAAATTCCTCCTCTGTGCCCCTGGACGTATCCAGCAATCCTCAGTGGATAGGACATCCTGCCATCTAGAAAGTTGCTGGAAGGAGTTAAGGAAAGGTGCATATTGGAGATGTTGGCAGAAGGAAGAAGAAAAGAGAGAAAAGAGAGACTACTACTTGCCCACCATCCACCACTGACCTGCAGATCCTGGGCACCTGGAACTGCCACCTGGTTTCTCTAGGGCACCTGCCCAGATTTTATACTGTCTGATCAGGTGGGTTGGGCCTGCAGCATCTCTAAAATTGACTCCAGGATGGGGAAGAAGAGCCTGGGGATTTTATAATGTCTGCAGCACAGTGCGGGTAATGAGAAGTTTGGGGTGTTAATGAGTGTTTGTTTGCAGAGCCAGGCGTTGGGCCCCTGCTCATTGCTACTGTCATTGACACTGTTATTGGTGGTTTGGAATGCCAGGTAAATAATGCTGGAGTCAGATGTCTTCATTTTGCCTTCCCTTTGGTGCCCCAAGGGCTTCATTCTAGGCAGCCTTGGAGTGTCTACTATTGGTACATGCAAGGGGAGTGTGTCCGTGGGGCTTAAGGGCAGAACAGCGTCTGATGTTTGAAGCCTGGCAATGTGAGAGTGGGGCTCATAGCATGGTTAGTACAACTCTTTCTGGGAAGATGAGAGAGTGTCCAATAGCTGGTATAAATGAGACAAGACAGAGCCCTGGCTGGTGGCACAGTAGATAAGGTGTGGGCCTGTGAACCCAAAGGTTGCTGGATTGATTCCCAGCCAGGACAACATAACCAGGTTGCAAGCCAGGCCTCCAGCCAGGCCCATAGCTGGAGGCAGGTGAAAGGCAACTATACATTGATGTCTCTCTCCCTCTCTGCCTCTCTCCCTTCCCTCTCTCTAAAAAAATAATAAGTAGAAAAATTTTTAAATAAAAAATAGAATAAATGAGACAAAACAGAATATCTAAGACAACCCACCTCAGGAGGCCATTGACCTTAGATCCATCCTGGACTGAGCAGGCACCCTGTGTCCTGGACAGCTAAGGCATGTGACACAGTGTGAGCAGGGCAGGGGTGAACACTCAGGCCCATAGCTGACAGAACTCAGTCTACCCACCTGCCCATCTAGTCATCTATTCAGCCATCTATCCGCTCACAAGAGACAGAACACCTGGGTGTAGTGTTCTCTGGGGACCAATTGTTTTATTGTAGTTTTCCCTCTCAGGTCATTTTCTTTCTTTCTTTTTTTTTTAATTTTATTGTTGTTGTATTACATCCATCCCCTTTTTGCTCCCCTCTGTCCACCCCCCCACCCATTCCCCCCCAAAGTCAATCCCACCTGTTGTCCATGTCCATGGTTCTTTTATACTAGGTTCTTGTCTAAGCTGCTCCCCTTCTTTGCCTCTACCTCCCCCCTCCCCCCATCTCAGGTCATTTTCAAAGTTGTATGAAAGGCTTGGGGAGGAAAGGGAGAGGTCAATTCAATACCCAGATACCTGCAGAGTGAGGGATAAAAGAAGATGAACAGGAATGGGAGCAGATTTCTGTTTTTTCAGACCAGTAGTCATTCATGACCCCCTCTCTCAATCTCTTGTCCCTCTGTGTAAAGGGCCAAAATATGGGTATGACTCCTGGCAATCAGTGAGTATTTACTGAGTATTCACGCTGCTGTGTGACAAAGACTTACAGCACATGATCCCTACTGAGAGTTTTACAGTCCAGCCAGGGATCTAAGTCATAATCACTTGAACAGACAAGAAGACCAGGCTCTAGCCCTGGCCAGTAGGTTCAGTTGGTTGGAGCATCATTCTGTATACTAAAATAAAAAATGGTTGTGGGCTTGATTCCTGGTCAGGGCACATATTCAGGTTGTGGATTCAATCCTTGGTTAAGGAGAATATGGAAAAGAACCAGCTGATGTTTCCCCCACCAGCACCCTACCTTCCGCTCTCTCTAGAATCAATGGAGTATATCCTCAAGTGAGGATGAAGAAGAAGGAGAAGGAGGGGAAAGAGAAGGAGGAGAAAAAGGGGGAGAAGGGGAAGAAGGGGGAGAAGGAGGAGAAGAAGAACACCAGACTTTAACCTGTGCACCAACGGCATATTGTGTTGGAGACAACACAAAGGCAAACAATTTCCTTAAATTAAAAAATATATTTCTAGAATTGTAAGGGCCATAGCTATGATATAATGGGTGTTAGAGCATCTCTGAGAAGTAGACTCAACCAGCTCTGCTTCAACATCCCCTAACAGTGCCTGTGGTCCTTATGGTTAGAGTTTTCAGGTAGCACAAGAAATCAGCTAGCTCTATCTGTCCTGTCACCCGTTCTGCTTGTGTTCTCGAGTTATACTGACAAGTGTGTTCTTCTGTTGGCAGCCTTGGAGGACTGGAGAGGGCTCTCTGTGTATGGCTTCTGCAGGCTTTGGGTCCCCAGGACCTTTGCCATTTCCCTGTGACTTGGTCTGGGACCCTCTTCTCTTCAGGACACGTTGTAGTTGTCAGTGCTGACAACTGGCCCAGACAGCATGGGCCATGGGAATGCACCTCTGCAAATTCCAGCTGAGGCTGGGGGCTTGTGCTGAAATGGAAGAAATTTAAAACCACTAGGCCTGTTTCACTTGAATGTCACGATGCCAGGACCCCCAGCTCATAGGTGTGGCATTTTATATCCCTCCCTTTCAACCATGTGTCAGCTCATCTTTGCGAAAGCCCTTTTGAGTTCTATCATCCAGCAAATGACGAGCCACTTCAGGCTGGAGAAGCTTCAGGAATGAGGATATTTCAGCTGCTCCCTGAGGGTGGAGCAGCTGAAATTTAGATGGTGGAGGAGAAAGAATGTTCCAGGGTAAGAAGTGGTTTCCACATTCCACTCACTGGATTCCAGGTACCAAACACTACGCAAGACACTTGGAACAAGCTGCTGCTGCAGCCTTGACCTTGAGATCATTTTAGGGAGCACAGACCCCAAGTTGACATGTTACAATGAGGGGAAGTTTGCGCAGAGATGCACCCAAGACTGTCAGAGCAGATGACCAGGGATCTTAACTCAGCAGAGGCTCCTCAGAGTAGGTGACAATCAGGATCCTTGGTTGGGCCTGTGGGCACCGAGTGTGAACCAGGTCTGCAAAAACAGCCGGGGGGCCTGGAGCCATGTTCTCAGCACAGAAGCCTCGGAGGCTGTGGTTGGAGGTCCAGGAGGCAGACCCTCTGGCCTGAACACCCCCTTGCTAGTCCCTCAGTGAAATCCAGGCTGGTCTGATGGGGAGGAGCAGGTGCAATACCTGGCTCATATTTGGGCCCCTTCCTGGCCTCTGCTCCCAACCCAAAAAGACTTAGGTGGGAACAATGGGGTCATGGTCCTTGGCACACATGGCTGGAAGTGCAAAGGTAGTTAAGGAAGAACCAAACCTTGCAGAAACTGAGACCATTCAACAGATTCAGTTGAATACAGGAATGAGGCCAGAGGCTTCATTTCTTTTCACTCAGGTCTCAGTCACTGCTTACACAGCTGCTCCCCCAGCTCAAGGGAGTAAAGAAACAGAGAGAGGCCTATATGGAAGCTGTGGGAACCTCAGAAGTGGCACTGCATAACTGTTGCCACCTTCTACTGGTCACCGAGATGATAGGTGCAATGTGGGAGGGAACACAATGTGTGGACACCGGGAGACCTGGACCACTAATTTCCTAGGGCTGCTGTGACCAATTACCACAGACTTGGTGGTTTAAAACACTAGCCACAGTTGGGTAGACAAGCAGGCCATGCTCTCCTGAAGGGCCTGGGGACAATACCTCCTCCAAATAGATGGCTCAGCCATCAGTGTTCAGCCTCCAGTCTCTGCCTCCATCTACACATGGCCTCCTAACTTGGGCCTCCTGTTCTGACCAGGACACCAGGCACATTGGGTGAGGGCCCACCTCAATACAACATGACCTGCAAAGGTTCTACTTCCAAGAAAGGTCACAGTCTGAGGCTCCCTAAAGAACATGAATTTATGGGGATACCACTCAACCAGCACAGGAGACCCCTGGAGGCTGAGTCCCACAGCCTGAAAATTCAGGGGCAGCGACCACTCCAGGGCCAAGCGTAGGGTTTCATTTCTGTGAATTCCCTCCCCAGGAGACTCTAGCCACAGGCGCCCGCACGCCCTCCTGCTGGGCAGCTCTGCTGAGCTCCTGCTCCCGTTGCTGGGACTGAAGCAGCAGAATGCAGCCACCTCAGATCTCACTCCCAGGGTGTGGGAGCTGAAGACAGCCAGCAAGGGGGTCTGCTTTGCTCACCTCGAGGTTACTTCTTCTGCAGGTGACACAAATAATCCATCTTCTGTACAGAATAATTAGAATATACATATAAATAAAAAGAACACCAAAAAAGACACCTCTAATCACAGAACCCCAACATTGCTAAAATAGAAATAAACTCTTTCAGACATTTTCTGTAGTTTTTAATCAAATAAGTTTAAAAAATTGAACCAGAGTTATAGATATGCTACTTTGTAACTTGCTGTCCTCTCTTCATAGGTCATGAGCATCTATCCATGTGAATAGACAGCATGTTGGGTTTTCATCGGACCTGTATTTCAAAAGAAGCAGCAGGCCTGCCCATCCTCAGTCTTCTGAGCTGGAGCCATTTCCTTGGGCTGTACCCACCCTGCCTATGGCAACAGCATGAGGGTGGGAATGGAAAAGGTGCAAAGGATGGCAGCTGCATGAAAAAGAAGGGGAAGGGCCTGGGCCATGGGTCTCTAACTCTTTGACCCCTCCATCTCGTGCACAGGGGTGGTGACAGGGCCTCATGTGAGCAACTGGTGGCTCTATCAGGCTCGACTGGAGTAGGGCTGGCCTGTGGGGTTCAGGGGCACCGGGCAAGTTACAGTGAAATATGAAGGATTTCCACCTTTTTACCTCATGTCGTTTTTGCAAGTTTCCACACCAGTAGCACCACCCAGCACAGAAAGAAACTGTGAACTAAGTCCCAAACCTTAGCAGAATTTACCTGAACTGGGAACCAGGAAAAGGGAGGGTGGCTATGCGCCCAGCCAATCAGGTGGGGGCCTGAGAACAAAGGAGAGGTTGTCACCTGGGCTGCCTCCTCCTCCACTGGCCCTGTCCAGCTCTGTCCCCAGGCTCCTGAGGGGTGCATCGCCCTAGTCACACTGGTGGAAGTAGAAGTCCGTGATGGGGTCATCCCCACTGCCATCTCCAGCGAGCTGGGTGAGTCGGAGAGGCTGGTCAGCTTCTGGCATGGTGCAGAGGAACCAGCCTGGGAAGGCAGCCGACTCAAAGCTAGAGGTAAGTCCCGTGTCCCGCCTGTAGAAGGTGAAGTTCTTGGATTCCTTGGGGCTTTGGTAGAGCTCCATAATGTCCACTGGCTGTGAGCAGAGGGTGTGGTGGTGAAGGGTGTGAGTGGAGCGGCCAGAAGGCCTGGGCCGAGGACATGGGACACAGGACAACAATGACAGAACCCTGCGGGACCGGCGCTCAGGTCTTGGTAGCCCGGCCCCAAGGGTCCAGTGTCTGCTGTTCAGTGAAGCCAGGTGGGCCCCACAGGACTCACCTCTAGTTTCAGAGTTGGTTCCTGCCCCATCTCACACGACAGGCACTGGCTTCCTCCCTGGACACCCAAGATGACTGGACAAAGGCTGACATCCAGAAATCGATTGGGGACAACACTGATCTCCTCACCTAGAGGAAGGAAGCCAGATTTGGGGGCTTTAACTGCCCTTCCTCCACTTTCCCCTCCCGTGTCATGGACTTTGGGAAGCAGGTCTTTGTGAGGTGTGCTATCCCCAGGTCTCAGCAGCTGTCATGTGGAAAAGGGTGGTCTCCTGCCGGCTGGCCCAAAACACATCAAGGCACATAGTACACTGTATTACCTCCCACTCCCAGACCCACACCCATTCTCTTGCTCAGGATCAAATCTTCAAGTCTTCTCCAAACTCCATGGGACATTTGATCTCCTCCTTTAATATCCCTCGGCCCTCTGGCCTATCCTCAAAGTTATTTGAACCTTTTTCTACCCTCTGTGAGAGTCCTAAGAGTAAAAAGGGATCTCAGTCTTCACTGAGCCACCCCATATGCACATGTGCACACATGCAGATATGCACTCACAGATACATGTATGCACATGTGCATGCACACACATAGCCTCGCAGCGGGTCTACCTGGCCCGAGTGCCCGGTGAGCGTTTCCCGGATGGGCAGGTGAGTACTGTATTAGAGGAAAGGGCCTGTCGCTTGCAGTACATGGTGCAGAATGAGAAAGCACCGTGACAGAGGGTGCCGCCAGCTCCAATTCTGAGTGACCAGGGACCTCCTAGAGCAGAGGGGTCCACATGTGGAAATAAAGGCACAGAGAGCCTGCCTAGTCCTCTCCAGCACTGGCTCCCAGGAAAAGGAATGTGTGACCTAAGTCCACCTGTGAGGGGAGAACAAAGCATTCATCTTGGAAAACATCCCCACGTTGGCATAGAGGCACCAGGTGGCACTGGGGCATGTGTCTCACTTTGCTGGAAGGTGTAGCATTTTTTTATCCTTGTTCAGAGCCTGGTGTTAGGGTACTTTGACTGTTGTGTCAAGCCTGGGTCTTACACGACTGTTCTAATCCATCCTATCCTCTCCCCTCGGAGCGTACAGAGCCCTAGGGAAGTAGGTCCTGTTTGGCACCCACCTTTCATGACATCCCCTGCATGCATCCCACCGGCCAGAAGCTGGTTATCATGCACATAAAGCACCTTCAAGGCTGCATCCTTCATTCTGGAACATCAGGACAATGACACTCAGTCAGGGAAGGGGGGGTGTCCAGCTTGCCCAGCTCAGAGTCCCTCAGTCCCAGGCACTGTCTCCTTCTCTCCCATGTGCCAAAGGAACGGCACTGCCTTCTCCCAGCCCCACTGGGTTCACGTCTGACTGGCAGATGACCCCATAGCCTTGCCCTCAGTCTAGGTTTCTGTTCTTCGCCCTATTTAATCTTTTCTACACCGAGCAGCCCCTCCGTGTGTCATGTTGGAAAGTCAGAGTCCTGGGTCCTCGTCCTGCTCTGCCCCCACTACTACTCAGTCACAGCAGACAAGCCCTCGCCTTCTCTGGGCCTGGGTCTGCCCATCACTAAGCTAAGACAGCAAGTTAGCCAATGTCCAGACCTTCTCCAGATTAAAATCCAATTCTTCACTCATTCCTGAAGACATCAAGGGGCTTTTACTTCTGCTGGGCCACTCCGTTCCTACTAAATTAATAATTTCTTTACATTTGAAATGGTTTCCTCTTACTTTTCAAATGTATCTCTCATTCATGAGCTCAATTGGTTTTCTGGCATCCTGAGAGGTGAAGGTGTATCCTACAGTGGGTTTTCCCAGATGTTACGTGGAAAAAAGTGTGCTGTATATAAATTCATTCAACATCAGCTAACTATAGACAAATCTCTACTTCAAAGTCCCTAATCTGCTTTCACATATAAGGAGACATAAACAGCAGTATTTCCCACACGGACTTTAACAGGGAGCCCTACTGTGCAAGTAAAGCCGCTTATAGGACAGGGGTTCCACGGAACACGCTTTGAGAAAAGCTATCTAGGCTCCGAGTTCAGGGAGAGCAAGAATGAGTGTCATTGGAGGCTATGACGTCCAGAGTGTAGCTGAGTGCCTGGTCAGCACACACCCAAGGACAAACTAGCTGACAGTAATTTTGTTGACAGTTCTGTCCCAAAAGGCAACAGAGAGCAGTGGAGCAGAGGGGCTGGGGATGCCAGGTCACCACAGTAGGTATAACAGCAGGTGTCCCAACTTCCTCTCTCACTATGGATACAGGAGGCTGCAACTTCACACAGGTGACTCATCCATCCCTTTTCACAGGGAGGAGCCCCCATGAGATGGCCACCTGGCTGAAAAGGCCAAAAGAATTTCTCTGAAGGAAGCTAGGGGCTGTTCAAAATTGCCCACCCACCCACTTCACCTGGGAAGCTGCAGCTCAGTTGATCCAGGTCCCTCCCTCCTGGAAAAGGCCTGGCAACAGGTCCACTTGGTGCTCACTTCCCCCAAGGACATGGCTCAGATACTCACCGGAAGCACAGGGCCCCGCTCAGAACCATCCTGACCTTCAGCATGTGGACTGTCCTGTTGTGGAGACTGAGGGTGAGCCGGCAGGACCCTGGGGAGCAGGCAGCCTCCCAACCTCCAGCATGTGAACAGTCCCCACGGAGCAGGGGATCCTAGGTCTGGGGTCAGGAGAGAACCCCAGCCCTGCTCAGGGGAATGCAACTGGTTCCCCAAGGACACCTGAGGACACTCGTTTCCCCTGGCAGAGCCTACCGTGTCTGCCTGCTGCTCCTGTGAGGACCAGGACTAGGACAAGCACAAGGACGCCCCGGCCCTTTAATGATATGCCTGGGAGAGGCCTTGAAACGAAACTGCCACAGACAGGAGGAGCAGGGATTCCTGTGGTGACCTCATACACTATCTCTAACAGGGAAGGAAAGTCCTGGAGAATGTCTTTCTTCTAGCAATTCTGAAATCTCCCTGGAGTTTTCTCGCTCTTGCTGAGCACTCGGTTCCTGGCAAGCCCCTCCAGACCCAAAGGTGTCAGTGCAGACAGAAGCTCAGAAAGTAGACTTTAGAACAACCCCCTTCCGCCCTCCCTCTCGCCATCCTTCTTTCTGCCTTCCCCTCCTTCCCCATCCCTCCGGACTATGGGAGGTCCTAGAGGTGGGGCTCTTCTGCTTAGGGGATGTTTGGCCTGCATATTCATTGTAGAAAAACTTGAAACTTCAGATTGGCAAAGAAGAAAAGTTGTCTTCACTACTCTAGCAGCATAGGAAAAACTCATAGCCCGGCTTCTTCTCTGCCCATGGACACGTTGCCCATGGCTTTCACACGACTGTTGTAGGATCTACACTCTTTTCAGCCTGTTGTGCACATAGCCAAGCAGCACAATATTTTTTCATGCTAGATATAAGTAATGATATCATCACACTCAATAGCTACATAGTATTTCATTGCAAAGGTGCAGCAGCATTATTTATAGTAATCAATTATTAGTAGTCCTTTATATTGTTGTTATTACTATTTGTTGTTGAAAATGATGTGGTGCCAGACATCCTTGTGTCAGCATCTTGGCCCATGTGTCTGGTGATTTCCTTACGAAGTAAAATCATAAAATCTAGCTCATGCTATTTCTGATTCATCGTCCTTCAATCCCTAATTGGTAAAATAATATGTGATTGTGTAATGATTCAGGCCATGTTAATACATCCATATAATCTCTGTAATCAATCTGAATGAAAGGTAAGGATCCAAGCATAATAACAAAATTTATGTTTTAAGTACCACTAATAACCATTTACTGAAAATTGTGTTCAGCCTTATGGGCTAGATGAGCCTTAAAGTGCTCAAGAATAAATAAAGTATCAAGTTGTCCAAAAGATAGAAAATAATCTTCTATTATTCACATACTGCCACTAATGTGATAAACACCTTTCAGAAAAATAAAATGTATGGAGGTTACAACTTATTACAAAATTATTAAAATAACCTACATTGACCAAATAAAAATGACATGGAAATACTTGTGAAAGAAAGAAAGAAGAAAATAAGTACATACATACATACCTAAATTCCAGAAGAAGGTGGTCTATAAGCAAAGTGACTTGGAGCAAACAGGCTTTTATTTACAACGTGACTTTGGAGAAGTGAATACTGTTTCACCTAAAAATGTAAAATGCCATCTGCCCAGGCAGTTATCTCTGAGGCCCTGACCCCAGTGAATCTGTGGCTTCACAAATTTTTTTCTTTTCTTTGTCCAATTAAGGAATGACGCCAGTGCATGCCTCAGCCCCATCTCCCCACTCCTCCTCCCTGCCACCTCCAAGCCAGCCAGGTCATTGAGGGTGCCAGGCAGCTTTCTGCCAGCGCTGTCCACACTGTCATGCACCTCAATGGAGACAAATATGAATGAATGGATGAGCTAAGAAGGCAGAAGTGAGAAAGATAAAACGAGCCCCTGTTAAGAAAAGTTGAGCAAAATGATGACTGCGTGTAGCTGCAATGTTATACAGGAGCACCATCAGACAGCCCCACCAGAAATTACCCACTTCTCTAAGGAACAAACACACCTTCATTTGACTTATTAATACTTTGAATTAGATACCAGACTCTATGAAGCTGGATTTAAACTAAAATAAGATTGATAACTTGCAAGTTAATTGCTGCCTTATAGAAAAGATAGCCCTAAAGGGTACAATTTTACTGCCTTGCAATTCATTAAGCAGTTTTCTAAACTCTAAGTTAGCCAAACTATTCCACATTTCCTCCTCTGTTCCTGACTTATTTTTTAAATCAACCTTCTCATTCTACTGGCTCCTTCATTTATTCATAATGATGAACCTTTATATGTATATGCTATGTGTTTGTATGAAAAGCATGTTTTAAACTTTCTGAAAATTAAACTTGGCACTACCCGAGGCCATGTTGTTTTGCCCCAAATGCACACACTTTGTGTGGTGGTTTTAAATTATGTCCACAGATTCTTGAATACTCAGCCTCTAAGAGGTGGAGCTTGAGTCCTTTCCCTCGAGTGTAGGCTGGACTTGGTGACTTGCTTCTGAAAAGCATGCCATGTGGTAGAGGAATCAGGTTGCCACTTCTTAGACCAGATCCTAAATCACTGTAGCCTCCTGCTTCATCTTTCTGGGATCCCTCACCAGGGAAAAGCTACCCAGCACGTTCTGAGGGCACTTAGGCAGCCTGTGGAGAGGTGGAAGTGGCCTCTTCCAAAAGCAGTAGATGCAGAATCCACCGCTGCCCCAGCCCCAATCAAGCCTCAGATGGTGCTGCCTTGACTGACACCTACATAACTCAAGCCAGACCAAGCTGATGTCCTGATTCTGAGAACTTATGAAACAAGGAAGGTTTGCTGTTTTGAGCTGCTAAGTTCTGGGATATTAGGGGGGGGGGGGGTTTGTTTGTGTTTTAAAGATTTTATTCATTATTTTTAGAGAGAAGGGCAGAGAGGGAAGAAGAAAGGGAGAGAAGTATCAACACATGGTTGCCTTTCACCTGCCTCCAGCTACAGAAGTGGCTGGAGACCTGGCTTGCAACCTGGTTATGTGCCCTGGCTGGGAATTGAACCAGCGACATTTGGCTTCACAGGTCGGTGCCTATCCACTGAGCCACCAGCCAGGGTGAGTTCAGGGATATTTATTACACAGCAATAGGGAACTAGCACCCTTGGTCACCCTTATTGGTGGTACTTTCTCCTCCTGTTGCTTCTTCATTCCCCACAGTCTCTCACCACCCTTTGAGAATAGCAGGGCCTGGAGGTAAGGTGGCACCTGCTCTTGGTACGGAGGTGAGGAGTCACACAGCCCACAATCCACCCCTGAGCAGCATGGAGGCACACATCTACAAATAGCTCACCATAATAAAACAGTCACTTTTATTAGGAAGGTAAATTGAACAATAATTAGCACAGCCAGCATTCATGTGGTGTTCACTATTTCACTATGTTTAGTGGTATGCCTGAATTTTGGCATTTTATGTTTATAACTACTCTGGGTGGTTAGGAAAGGTTAACATGTGCTGCACATTCACGCTCTCAAAAGTGGTGCTGATCTTGCACCATAATCTTGTGAGGTAAGTGGTATTTTCATCCCATTTATTTGACAGGACAAAACGAGGCTTGGAGGGGATAGGTTATTCAAGGTACCAACTAGGAAGAGATGGGTGTGCCCTGGCAGTTAAATTCCACACTGACTCACCCCATTCTCCACCGTGTAAAACTTACAGATGCAAGCAGCAGAGGGCTACAGGCAGAACTGGGGGCAATGACCCCCCTGCCAGGAGCCAGTGTGCAGAAGGGACTGACCAATGGATTCTTGAGAAGAATAGGCTTCAGGAAATACCATAGAAACCAACTGAGTTGGTCCAGAAACATAGGCTCCACCAAGACAGAGCGTGGCACACACCTCAGGACAGAGAGTTCCCCACTCCTTGAGGTGATTCTTGCTGAAGAACATCCAGCATGGGAGAGATGGCCATGGTGCACAGACACATGGTCTCCATGGAGCCACCTACAGACCAGGACTTTCTACCCCATCTCCAGCCACATCCTAGGGTCACCGTGGGGAGTAACAGTGGGCAGGTGCCACTTTGCTCATAGCACATTTGAGAAACATGGAACCTTTGTGCAATGACAAGGAGGCTGTGGGTCAGGGCCCTGCAGCTGGAAACTCGGCCAGAAATGGGTTTGCTTATCACCATGGCACCTTCTGGGCTGAGGGGCTGGTGGAGGGCCAGTCCTGTAGCCGGGGTGGGGAGCTGTGTGAGTAACCCACAAGATGGGTGAGGCTCTGTATGTCACAACCACAGGGAATTTCTCCAGTCTGAGTCACCAAGGGCAGGGCCAGAGGCACAGGCAGCCTCCTCACTTTACATCCAGGTGAGAGAGACCCTTCCGAAAAGGCCCAGGTGTTGCCCTCAGCCCTACCTCAGAGGCCTCGAGACAAAGGATTCACCCCTGGGGTTATGTAATTTGGCCACTGCTGGACCTCAAGCTAGAACTTGGGCCATGTTCTGGAGCTGGGCATGAAATCCTGAGCCACCATAACATGAAAGTTGGAGGCTGGTCTGGTCCCACTGCCTCTGCTTCCTTGACAGAATGCAGGCTGCGTGCACAGCTATGTCCCCACCAGAGACAGGCTCTCAACCAGGCTGGATGTGGCAGGCACACTGCATGCACATCTTGCAAATATCTACCTGGCCATCCATGAAGCTTTTCCCTCCTGTTTTCCTGCCTGCTTCCACAAAGTACTTGCAACAGCGAGAATCGCACAGGGCAAAGAGAGCTGTGCAGACCCCCCAGGGGAGGGCCAGCCTTCCTTCCTCTTTCAGCAATAGTGGCACCATCAGAGTGGAATCACCCTCTTCCATGAGCTCCTCAAAAACAAGAACTGTTTTTTTCTTTTTCTTTTTTTTTAATTTTAAAAAGATTTTATTTATTTTTAGAGAAAGTGAAAGGGAGGGAGGAGAGGGAGAGAAACATCAATATGTGGTTACCTCTTATGCACCCTCAACTGGGGGGACCTGAGCTGCAACCCAGGCATGTGCCCTGACTGGGAATTGAACTGGTGACCCTCTGGTTCACAGGCTGGTGCTCAATCTACTGAGCCACACCAGCCAGGGCTGTTTTGTTTTGTTTTGTTTAATTAATATCTTATGTGTGTGTGTGTGTGTGTGTGTGTGTGTGTGTTTGATAACAAGTGATCACATAAATGTTTATACACATGGCTTTTCTAATTTATTATTATTATTATTATTATATTTAATTGTGGCAAAATACAACAGAGTTCAGTGGTATTAAGTACATTCACATTGTTGTGCGACCATCACTACCACCAAAACATTTTGTCTTACAAAATGGAAACTCTGAACCATTAAACAATAACCCCTCATCCCTCTTCCCTAGCCCCTGGCATCCACCATTCTGTATGTGTCTGAATTTGACTACTCTAAGTACCTCACATAAGTAGAATAATACAGCATTTGTGTGTGTGTGTGTGTGTGTGTGTGTGTGTGTGTGACTGGCTTATATTTCACTTAACAAAATGTCCTCATCCATGTTGTAGCATAGATGAGAATTTCTTGCCTTTATAAGGCTGAATAATATTCCATTGTATGGATAAGTCACACTTTATTTTTCCTTTTATCTATCAATGAATACTTTCGTTGCCTCCAACTTGTGGCTGCAATGAATCATGCTGCTACGAGCATGGGTATTTAAATACCTGTTTGAGGGAGCGTCCAGCCAAGATGGAGACGTAGGTAGACATGCTTTGCCTCCTTCCACAACCATAAGAAGGATTACATCTACCTCAAAACAAAAGACAACCAGAACTGCTAGAAAATCGAACTGCATAGAAGTCCAACAAACAAAGATTTAAAGAAATAATACTCATCCAGATGGGTAGGAAGGGTGGAGATGGGGAGCCCAAATGGGCAGAACATGGTGTGTCAATGGTGGCGTTGGTGGCAAGGCAGTGATTGCGGTCAGCTGGTAGAAAGAGCAGTCACACATTACAAAAGCTGGGAGGAACACCTGGGGAGCGATCCCAGTCCCAGGCCAGGTCATGCAGCTCACGGTTCCAGTGCCAGGAAAATAAGGCCCATTGTTTCTGGCTATGAAAACCAGTGGGGGGGTTGAGGTGGTGGACATAGCTGTCAGTATCTCAGGAGAGCCCATTTAGAGGGCCCCCACAGTTCTAGAACATATACAAACCCACCCACTCTGGGAACCACCACTAGAACAACAGTTAGGGGGCACCAGCTGCATGTGGAAAGAAGGTGAAGTGACCGTAAAAAGGGCGAGTGCTGAGCAAGCGGCACTGTTCCCTCTCAGACCCCTCCCGCACATCACAGCGCCACAATGTGGTGAAACGGATCTGAGCACTGATGAGTATCTAAGGCTCTGTCCTTTACAATGTAATAGGTACAGGAGCTCTACCTGATATATAGAGTCAAATACAGGAGGCTGTCAAATTGAGGAGACAGAAAAGTATGGCACAAAAGAGGAAGCAGATCAAGGCTCCAAAAGGAGAACTAAAAAGAAAATAGTTAACGTTAACAAATGCAGAGTTCAAAACACTAGCAATAATGATGCTCTGAAAAATGATGCAAATGCATAAGGAAAGAAGTGAAGGCCACACTAAGTGAAATGAAGAAAAATCCATATGAAACAAACAGTGAAGGGAAGGAAGCTGCAATTCAAGTGAATGTGTTGGAACATAAGGAAGAAATAAATAGTCAACCAGTACAGAATGAAAAGACAATAATTGAGAAAAGAATGATGAGAGGCTTAGGAACCTCTGAAACAACTTTAAATGTACCAACATCTGAATCATAAGGGTACCAGAAGGAAAAGAGGAAGAGGAAGACATTGAAAACTTATGTGAAAAAACAATGAGGAACTTTCCTAATTTGGTGAAGGAAATAGACATACAAGTCCAGGAAGCACAGAGTCCCAAACAAGCTAGACCAAAAGAAGACACATCATAATTAAAATGCTGAAGGTTAAAGGTAAAGAGAGAATCTTAAATCAGTAAGAGAAAAGAAGAGAGATACCTACAAAGGAGTTCCCATAAAACTATGAGATGATTTCTCAAAAGAAACTTTGCAGGCAGGAAAGGACTGGCAAGAAGTATTCAAAGTGATGAAAGCAAGGAGCTACAACCAAGATTACTGTATCCAGCAAAGCTATCATTTAGAATGGAAGGGAAGATAAAGTGCATCCCAGACAAGTTAAAGCTAAAGGAGTTCATTATCACCAAGTCCTTATTATATGAAATGTTAAGGGAGCAGATTTAAGAAAAAGAGCAAGATAAAAACTATCAACATTAGAATGACAACAAACTCAAAACTATCAACAAATGAATCTAAAAAACAAAAATAAACTAAGCAAACAACAAGAACAGAACCATAGATATGGAGATCATACGGAGGGTCATCAGTGAGGAGGGGTAAGGGGGAAAATAAGGGAAATGGTGCAGGAATCAAGAAGCATAATTGATAGCTACAAAATAGACAGGGAAACATTAAGAATAGTTAAGTAAATGGAGAAGGCAAAGAACTTAAATGCATGACTTATGGACATGAACTGGGATTGCTAGAGGGAAGGGAGGTACCAGGTGGAAGGGGGCAAAGGGGAAAAATTGGGACAACTCTAATAGCATAATCAATAAAATATACTTAAAAAAAATCAATCAATGGGTCTCCAGCCAGATCCGTAGCAGGAGGCAGGTAAAAGACAACCATACATTGATGTCTCTCTTCCTCTCTGCCTCTCTCCCTTCCCCTCTTTCTAAAAATAACAAATAAAATTATTATAAATAGATAAATGCATACCCATTTGAGTCCTGCTTTCAACCTTTTGGGGTGTATATCCAGAATTAGGATTGCTGAATCATATAGTGATTCTATTTTTAATATTTTGAAGACCAAACATTTGAAGACCAACCACAGTGGCTCTATTTTACAATCCCATTAACCATGCACAAGGTTCTCAATTTCTCCACATTTTTACTAACAATTTTTTTAATACCCATCCTGACAAATGGTATCTTTTTGTGGTTTTGATTTGCATTTCCCTAATGACTGGTGTGTTGAGCACCTTTTCAAGTTCTTATTGGCCATCTGCATATCTTCTTTGCAGTCTCTTGCCTATTTTTGAATCGGATTGTTTGTTTTGTTGTTGTTGAGTTGTAGGAGTTCTTTATAAATTCTGGATATTAACATATTACCAGCTATATGATTTCCAGTCAGAGGAAGCCTTTTCTTTCTTTCATTTAAAAGACATAAAATAGTGTCCTTTGATGTAGTCCCATTTAAGTGTTTTCTCTTTTATTGTCCTTCCCTGTCATATCCAAGAAATTATTGCCAAATTCCATGGCATGAAGCTCTTCCTCTAGGTCTTCGAAGAGTTTTATTGGGTAACTATTACATTCTGGTCTTTTATCCATGTTGAGTTAATTTTTGAACATGGTGTTAGTTAGGTAAGGGTCCAATTTTATTCTTTTGTTTGCTGATAACCAGTTTTCCCAACATCATTTGTTGCAAAAGTTTTCCTTTCCCATTGAATGGTCATGACACTTCCGTGAAAATCATGTGACCATATGTGTCAACTGATTCCTGGGCTCTGCATTCCGTTCTACTGGACTACATGTCTCTCTTTATGACAATATTACACCATTTTGATGACTTTACTTTTGTAACAAGCTTTGAAATGTTATTGATTTCTAGTTAATTAAGTTATGGTCTGGGAATACATATTGTATAATCTCCATTCCTTTTTTTTTTTTTTTTTTTTTAATGTAAGGAACAATGGTTAATTCAGATGCCAGCCATTTGGAACATGGAGTACTCAAGTCTCAATACTTATTTCCATATCTCAGGCAGGCAGAGGTTTTTATAATGAAGGAGACTGGAGCAGAACAAAGAGGCCAAGGGAGGGTGTTAAAATGTTCTCTACATGCAAATGAGTACAGTTCATTCCAATAAGGCAGGTGATGGTCCAGGTGCGTCATCCTAGTTTAGTCATCCTGGCTTCACATGATCTTGGCTCCATGTCATCCTGGCTCCTCATTGAAGGTCAGCAAATCACCTAGAGTTGGTGCCTGAAGGTCAGAGTCTGTATCTTTAGGATCCTTATATAAATATGCTGTTTATCTACAGGCTACTTATTATAGTCAGAATTTACAGAACAATGTCAAAAGAATGGTGGGGTGGGTCACAACTCCTCATTGTTACAATTGCAACCTGTTCCGTTATAATACAAGTTTTGTCCTGAAAGTATCCAGCCACACACTGTCTTAATTATGTTGCCATTGACTCAATACTTTTGGGACAGATCTCATAGGTCCAATTCCTTCACCAGTCTCTTAGAGAATATTACATGTAAAGTTTCTTTTGCTTACTTTATTCCGTAGGGGTTCATTCTTGTTAGTTGGATTTGGTGCCTCTCTGGTGGTGTTAAACACACCTGGAACATTTCATGCTTGGATGCTTAGGGGTTTTTTGTTTTGTTTTGTTTTTTCATTTATGAATTTCTGTTTTTCTGTTGGTGACTCTCAATTCTAATTAGGGTGTCTTTCTTCAATAGGAGGAAGGTGTACTAAGTTCTCTAGAATCCTGCCCAGTCAGAATTGTTTCCAATGAGATCTGAGCTCTTATCTTTAGCCTAAGATCAGTGCCACAATTAGCTATTTCCTTCTTTTTCTTTTTCTTTTTTTTTTAACTCTGATGCTCTTAGGCTATGACCTTGTTTTTTAGGTTCTATTCTGTTTCCCTCTCCAAAGCTTATACTTCTGTTGTTACCACTGAGCCTCAACTCCAAAAAAACTGAGTAGAGCTCAACTGTTTCCAATTCATTCCTTATGTGGCTCACCCATGATCTTCTACTCTCTGTATTTGTCCTAAATTAAAATATTTCCAGAATTGTTCTGACATCTTTAGTAGTTTTCTCCGGTACTGGAACAAGGGTTTTCTTGTCCTTGTTTCTCCAACAATTTAATCCAATTAGGTTTCTATCTTTCAGAATTTTCTCTACATTTGTTCATGAACAGCATACTTTTTATTTCCTACTTTCACTTAAGGATCTACTCATCTAATAAAATATACAAACTGCTTCATGCACATAGTAAAGTATAGATTCTAATATAATCAACACCTGTGTGCCTACTACCCAGCTTGAGAAATAATACATCACAAAAACAGTGATAGGAGAACTCAAGAGATTAAGATTTCAGCCTTACCCTGGCTGGTGTGGCTCAATGGATTGGCACTGGCCTGCAAACCCAAAGGTTGCTGGTTCAGTTCCCAGACAGGGCACATAACCAGGTTGCAAGCCAGGTCTCCAACCAGGTCTCCAGCCAGGTCCCCAGCTGGAGGCAGGTGAAAGGCAACCACACATTGATGTTTCTCTCCCTTTCTTCCTTTCTCCCTGACCTTCTCTCTGAAAATAATGAATAAAATCTTTGTATATATATGTATACACACACACACACACACACACACACACACACACATATTTCAGCCTTAGTGATTAATGCATGTGAAAAGCTGTTACTCCAGAAATTGGAATGCATGACTCCAATTCAACTTTTGTTCTCATGGGTCTGGAAATGATAGTATGTGAGCCACTGTGTTCCAGAGGGAACTCTGTGACAAAGGTGAAAGATTGTTAATTAACAGATAAAGAAATACTAGGAAAATGACTGCCAGACCTCAACTCTTATCCAATTAACCTTTTTTCCAAACCTGTTATCTACCCTTTCTTCTCCTTATAAAAAGATCAGTTTGAAATAAAATGTTAAGATGGTCTTTAAGGCTACTTAACCAGCTGTCTTCTCAGATTGCTAGCAATCTGAATGAAGTGCCCATAAATACTCATCCTTATCTCTGCTTATTGGTTCTGGTAGTGACAGGCAGCACTGAACACTGACTCTTCTGCTCTAGCAGCATTTAAGTGTTCCCTGTGCATTCCTCCCTAATCACATTTACCTTCCTTCCCCACTAGAAATGTTTACAGAGATTTGAGGCAGTCAGAGAAGTAGATGAATATAACTAGTTCACTATGTCAAGCCAATCACCACTGAATTAAAATTTTCAAAACCAAGACAGAAAAGTATTTGAGAGCACAGTTCTATCTTGATTACTAATTGGTGTTAATTCTAAGCTTCTACTGTTTTAAGGTGTATATAATACATAGTTAACACTAGGATGTTACTCCTGTGTATGTAAATTATAATGAAAGTTATAAGCTCTAATGTACAAAAGCCCTCTCTACTAGTAAATCTCAAACAAAGATCATCAACATTTTCCTACAATAATAGAGATCTTTAATGCATCATCTCAATGTTATTATCAGAGCTAATGTTAAAGGTCCTCTTTGAAGTCAATTTATTGTAGTATTAAAACAATGTCTCTAGCAATAAAGTTTCAAATTTAAAAGGATATCCATTCTTTTAAATTTATTGAGATTAGTTTTACAGCCCAGAATATGACTTGGTGAATATTATATGTACATTGAAAAATAACATGTAATCAGCTGTTTGGGGGTAGATGTCCTATAAATGTCAAATAGCTCTAGTGGTTTGACAGTATTTTTTCAGGTCTTTTATACCTTAGTTTCCATCTATTTGTTCTGGCAACTATGGAGTGTTGTATTCTCCATCATTGGAGGTAATCTTTTTTCTTTCAATCCCATTAGTTTTTGTTGCATTCTGAAAACTTGCTATTAGGAGCATACACACTTGAGATTATTATATCTTTTTGGAGACCTGACCTCTTTAACATGCACATACACACACCTGTGCAATGCTATCACCCTATAGCTTTGTATAATCACCAGGCAATCTAGAAACAGAATTATTCCACTGTCACACACCCCCTTCATAGCCACATCTGGCCTCCAACCTAATCCCTAATCTCTACCAACCATTGTCTGTTTTTTAATTTATGTCTCAGTTTGTTGGGAAAGCTTAGCTTTACTTCTGTTATTTCAGCATAAATATTGAATTTGTCTTTACATGTCCTTTTCAAAAGTGTCCCACTTTGAATAATAAATTTAATCCATTTTATTTTATTAGGATTACTAACATATTGGGGCTTATTATATCATTTTATTTTATATGTCCTGCCTCCCATAATTTTGATTTTGCTCCATTTATGCTTTTTGTTTGATCCCCTGCTCAGTTTCACTTAATTTTCTACTAACACGTCAGAGGTGTACAGTTCTATTGTTATTCTTCTAATAGTTAACTTAAATTTTATATACATATTCAAATTTTTAAAAAATTTATGTGTGTCATTCAGCATATTATACTCCATCGTACCTAACTCAGGACTGATTTTATGGGCTTTGAATAAATTAGACCAGAAGGCTATATTGTGCTGTGAACATCAATTGGAATTATCACCTGCATCCTACCTCTGCTTTGGTATTTCTGGTGAGGGCTTCACCTACATGTGAATTATCTCTGCATTTACACGGTGAAGTCCTGAGAAGTCTAGTTCATCAGGCACATCGAGAGCCTAACTTGTACTGAATAACCCAAAAGCTAATCTGAGACTCTTGTATCTGCTTTCAGAAAGATGTGGTAACAAGAACCAGTTTAACTTTCTCCCTGAATCTGCTAAAGAAGATAAAGTCTGTGAAATGATGGTTTGAAAGCACTGGGCATCAGCCTGGAAAGGACAGTGGTCCTGTGGAAGAGAAACCCAGGCAGGGCCCAGCTTTCTTCCCAAGTAGAGGAGATAGAGCTGAGAGTCCACAGAAATAAAGGTAGTTAAAGATCACAAGACAGAGTACAGAGAGGGCATAGCTGCTTGGAATACCTCTTGAGGAGGTGACATATGAAGAAGTAACATGAAGAATCCAGAAAGGCAAATAATGAAAAGAAACCAATCAAGTAACAGGGATGTACATGAGTATAGCACATGCAAAGGTTCTGAGGATAAAGAACTTGCCATGTTCAAGAAACTGATGAATAAGCATGACTGCAGATAACAAAAGAGGGAAAGTTTGAGCTGGAACAAGGATTAGAAGCAGAGGTACGGAATTTGCATTTCATTCTCAGTGCACATGGAAGCACTAGAGGTGTCTAAACATTAGAAGGACACAGTTGAATTGCCACTTTTGGAGATAGTCCAGGCTAACTCATGGAGAATGGAGTTAACAGATAGTTGGAGATGTAGATGGAGGCACTGGCCAGGATACAGACTTACAGACTGGTGAGTGGTTGCCCTACATGCAATGGCAAATGTTGGGGACATTGGACAGAGATGGGTGGAGCTGATATGTATCTTAAGGGTAAACATCTTTGGAGATACATTTGATGGGTTGGATGTAGGGCTTCAGGGAAAGGAGGAATCAAAGATGAGTCATAGGTTTCTGTGTTGAGTAACTGGGTGTGGAAATGGGCATGTTGGGCAAGGGTCAAGGGCACTACTTAAGACATATCAAACTTGCATGCTTTGAGACAATACAAACTGGTGCTCCAACAAGAGCCTTGGGTCAGTTAAACTGTCACCATCCATATGGACAGTGTTCCATTCATGAGACCAAGCAATGCCATCCAGAGAGACAGTACAGAGGACTCAAAGATGAGCCCTGAGGGACTTCAACCTTTGAAGTCACATGAGGAGGAACCAGAGAGGAGAAATGAGAGGGAAAAGCCACTGGGGTTGGAGAAAGTGAAAGGTGACTAGACACAGAACCCCCAAATGTGAATGGAAGAATGAAGCAGAGTGGCAAACTGCGTCCAGCACCAATTAAGATAAAGGCAGCAGAATGCCCATTGGATTTGGCAACAGAGACATCATTGGTGATGCTCAAAAAAGTTTTGGTGGAGAAGTTAGAGACTGAGACTAGAATGTGTTGAGTAAGTGAATGACTGACTAGTAATCAGGGGTATACAAATGAAAACAACAAAGTATCATTCCTTAGATACTGGGTGAACAATGATTTTTATTTTACAAGTTAGTTTTGGGTAGAGAAAGATAAATACAGCATTCAAAATATAAATTGGGAAAACCACATTGAAGGGCAGATTGTCAGTCTGTTGAAAATCAAGAATACACTTACAATATTTTTTGAGAAATTGTTATATAGTTGGCACCTCAAGGAGTAAATAGACATAAAAGACACAATCTATATTCTCTGTATACCTAGAATTTGGTTGAGGAGAAGCGATCAGAGGGGCCTAAACAAAGAGAAAAATTCTAGCACCAACTCTAGCAAAAGAGATGTTACATGAGCAGGCAAAATGCTACGGGACCTCAAAGGAGATAAGATGTTGCATGTGGCTGGGGAGATAAGGAGAGGTCTCGAAACACATTAGACAGGTGTAGAATGTTAGAGACATGGACAGGTGAGATACACAGGGATGAAAGGATTGCATGAGATGTTTGCATGAGAAGAGCTTGGCTGGAAGAAAGCCAGTGTGCTTCAAGTAGCTAGTAGAGAAGAGATGTTCACATTAATTGAACCTGTCTCTGCCTAGATTTATAGCAGAAAGCAAAGCCTGAGATAAGGGTTTGCATACAGAATGATGAGCAGTGACCTCAGAGAACAGGAGTGGGAGCTGAGGAAATTGAAGCTCAAGGTTATGTTCCTGGGCTGTGCACTGCTGTAAGAGCCTGTGACTCAGTCCTACTGCGACCCTCGGAGAACCATGTAGATAGAAAGCATCTCAGAATTATCCACTGATTGAAGAAGTAGAATTTCCCCACCCACTCCCATCTCCCATTGGTGAAGGTTTCCTCTGGAGCAGCTCCCTCTTTCTTCCAGGTTTGTGCATACATGAGTGCCAAGCAGGTCCCTGCAAGTGTCCTTCTCCAGGTGTCCCAGGCACCCCAGAGCAGGGAGAAATGTTCAGTGCAGCAGAGACGACATGCTGTCAGGTTACAACTTCTCAGAGCACAGCAATGACTGAGGAAAAGGCAGGCTGACAAGGCATAAGGAGTGGTTCAGGAGGTTATCCCAAACAGTCCCAGACAGTGAAGCAACAGGCAGTAACACCAGAAGGGCATATCTTGGAAAAGATTATGCCTGGCTGAGAAATCCAAATTTAGTTAGTAATAGGTATCCAGTGCAAAACCTGGTAATCCCACTTGTCAGGTGCAAACAAGGGCAGGGTTTGTATGTGATTGGTGAAGGGAACTGGTAGATTTTATTACAGGCTTCATCTGAAGTAACCCTCACAAAAGAGACACCGGGCTTAAAGCATCCCAATAAAGACAGAAGGTTAAAATTCCTCCAAATAGGAATAATAACAAGAAAATCTCATAAGGACCCTTCTGCTTCCAGCCACTTCAGAAAGTAAAAATACAAACAATACAATGAGTTCTGAAAAGGTGCCTGAAAAAACTTCACACTAACATTTACATTCTTTGAAACATGAATTGATCTGCATTCATGTTGTTAAACAATCTTATACTATGTGTCAAATTATTAATGAATGACATTAAAAATACATCATGATTATCAACATGGAAAATTTCATATTTATCTTACCCTTTAGATTTATCTTTGAGAGTACATATTACCATATTTATGCCATAAAATTAATAACTAACATTTTTATTGAAAAAAATGTATGAACTCTCATCTCTAGGCCATGGGTTATAAGGAGCATTTGAACGTTAACTTAACTGGACTTGGCTGCTAGTGGATGGTGGGACAAGATCAGGAAAGAATAAAAAGCAACTCTCAGCTCCATACTGGGGTGACATTCAAGTGGTGGACTTGTATGGTGTGCCACTACATATTTAGAAGAGGTGGTTTTGGATACTGAGCATGAGGTGAACATCAGTGTTCAGTAGTCTCTTACAACAACGTAGAAAGTCCTCTGACTGCTTGATCCTCTATTCCTGGAACTGGCCACCCAGAGCCCAGGCAGGATTTACATCTCAGGGCTGAAAAAAAAGCTGGTGTTGTGAGTTTTGCCCCTCTCCTTGATGAGGCTGACAGGCTGTCCTTCCTCGGAGGAGGTGGCTATGAACCAGCCAGGGTAGGCGACCGACTGGAAGCTGGAGGTGAAGCCTTCTGTACTGCGCCGAAAGAGAAAGGACACCTGTGATTCCTCCTCCGTGTACAGTTCTTGTATATTTTTCTCCTAGGAGCAGAAAAGAGGCATATTAGAGAGGATTCCTGGGAGGAGGGAGCTAAACTAACTCAGCCTTGGGAGTGACTGCTTTCCCAGAGGGAGGGACACGGGTGGAGGAGAGAGGGATGCTAGAGGTCAGAATGGGCAACACTCTGGTTCCCAACAGCCTGGCTCCGCATGGGATCCCACACACCAGGTGCTTCTGATTTTTAGAGACAACACCATCTTCCCGAGAACAGAGCAGGGTTAATTGTCTTGTAGGCGCACCTGCTAGGCACCCATCTGCAGGTTCAGACCAGGCTCACCAGTGTCCCAGTTTCCAGTGTGTTTTCACACTGCAGCATCCGTCATCACCCCAAATGCTGCTTTCAGTGCAAAGACCACAGACGTGAAATCCAAAGACTCTAGACTAACAATTTCCCCTTGTCTCCTCTTTGCTTACATGAGAGCATCCCAAGATCTCAGAGGATTTCTGGGAAGCAATTACAGAAGATGGGGAGTGGGTAAGTAAGCTGCTAGTTCTGGGCTTCCTGACACCCATCTTGTGCGTGTCCTCTCTGGTGTTCACAGAATACTCTGTCATTAAAATAAATGTTACACCCATTCCAGAGGTAGCATGTACTGATTTTGGGATCAGCCAAGTCAGGCTTCCTTACACTGAATAGTCTGGGATTGAAAAAATGCTATTTTAGTTCATAACATAGTAAAGGAAATAAAAGGTCTTTCCCACAGTACTTTCCTCATGAGCTGTACAACCACTCACCTTAAGCTTCAAATCAGGCTGGCCCTTCATTTCGTCACAGGACAGACAGAGATTTGCGCCCTTGATTCCCAGATATATTACACTATCATTTACTTCAACAACGTATTTTGGGTCTGTGCACGGCAGGGAACAAAGCGTGACTGGAAATGGAAACAGGCATCAGGCGTCAGGCTCCAGGCAGCAGAAAGGCCAGTCATGTCTAACACTGGGTCACCCTTTTGGCCGGGTCTACCTCAGAACACCACCCCAGTTAGCCATGTGATAGAAACCCTCCATCATAACTTGAAACCCATTTCCCTTTTGCTTCTTTACTATCAGAACCCAGCTGTCACCATTTGGGCACATTGCTTCCCAAAAATAACAATAAAATTCCCCACAACACTTGGCAGCTAACTTGGACCAAATGTTTAAGTTGTAGCCCATGATCTATAAGTGGATGCATTGTGTGGAATTTCCGAATGTTCTTCAACAGGAGTTTACTCAGCTGGGAGGAGCTCCTTCTTTATACCCTGTGTCTTCCTACACTCTGGTGAGGGCTGAGGTGGCCTTCGGGTTGATAAAGCACCATGAGCTCACCACACTGGCCTCAGTTTGCCTGCTCAGGCTTCTTCCACATTAGAAAGAAGTCAACTTTATCTTACGTAAGTCCCAATCACATGGGTGTTCTGCAATTTAACTCCTGGCTAATTGAGCCCAGGAGCCCAGGCAGAGGGCTCCTTCTGGGAAGCTGGCAGGGAATTCATCCACTCAAGACTTTCTTGAATGTGCACTAGGAGCAACGGCAGACTTTGTCATTGCCCGCACAGAAAATGAGATGAAAAGCTGTAAGGAGAGAGAAATGGCCAGAACCTGCTTCAGGGGAAGTGACCAAAATCTGAAACAATAGGAGAGAGACCAAATTTAGAGAGAAAAATCAATAAATACCTTTCTGCAAAGGTGAAGTCCATCTAGGACCTCCAAGCTAAAAGAAAGCTAGTAAATGAGAAAGTGGGGATAGTGTGATGGAGGGGGTTGGGCGGGAGAGTGTCTCAGAGAAAATAATGGTATTTAGGACAACAGAACGACAGTAGGAAGAAATGTGGGCATCAAGAGAAGCTATTGAGTATTAAGCTTGGAAATACTATGTCAGAGAACGTTTTCCAGTGTCAGAAAGGACCCAATAGACAGACAAAGGTGGAATATGCAAGGAATAGAGAGGTGGGATCAAACACTGAAGTACCAGGGAAAGGGAAAGGGCTGAGTTAGACTGACACCTCCCCACACACACCCCTGCCCTGCTTTATTGAGGCATAATTGACATGAGATGAATCGACTTTTGATGGAAGAAATGCTCTTAGATTTCCTGGAAGAGAGGACACCAAGTTAGGAAAGTATAGAAGTTTGTTGGTGGAAAGTGAAGAGGTTCAATCTGAGCACATGGGTAGCAATGATTGAAATTTGAAGGAGCAGCTCCGAGAAGGCAGTCAGCTGCTGACTGAGTGAGCAGTGCCCTCTCATCAGAAGACATTTTCTTTGGGTAAGGAGGGCTGCCTCTCTCTCACACCTCATTTTTAGGTACAATGTTTCCTTCGTGGGAGGGAACCACCTTGCCTTTTCTTTTCCTTCCCGTGGACACTGAGCTGGTGCCCAGAAGTGGGAAAAGCCACACCCAGGCTCATAGAAGCTCAGCACCATCCCCAGCGGAGTTGGTATTCTTGGCTGTGTGGTCACTTGGTTGGAGTGTCACCCATGCACCAAAATATTGTGGATTCAATACCCAGTTGTTCTTTCTCTCTCTCTCTCTCTCTCTCTCTCTCTCTCTCTCTCTCTCTCATCAATAAAACATTCTTGAGTGAGAATTAAGAGGAAAAAAAAAGAAGAATGGCTTTACTGTCACTTACCAGGTTTGATGTTCTCCTTAGAAGAAACTGAGAATAAAGAGTTTTCTCTCAGGACCCACACCCTCTGGGAAGGATCACGGATGCTATGGAATGTCGGATATCGCTGCCCTGTAAATCACAGCAAAAAGCACAAAACACACGTGAGGTTATCATAAACCTCAGGAGCTCAGCTGCTCCCTGTAATACAATGATTCCCCCTTGTCCACTCACTCCCGACTATTTCAGTTACTCACAATCAACTATGGCCCAAAAATGTTAAATGGAAAATTGCATATATAAACAATTCATACGTTTTAAATTGCATGCCATTCTAAGTAGTGTGATGAAATCTTGCACCATCTCCTCCATCCCACCTGGTTGGGGTCGTCCCTTTATCCAGCATGTCCATGCTGTACACATTCCCCACTGCGGGTATCACTCACTAGCCCTCTGGGTGATCAGACTCACTGTCGTGGTATCACAGTGCTTGTGTTCCAGTCACCTTTATTTTACTTAATACTGGCCCCAAGGCACAAGCGCAGTGGTGCTAGTGATTCAGACACGCGGAAGAGCAGCTGGCAAGTGTTTGCTTTAAGCGAAGAAGCATGTATGCACAGGAAAAAGCATAGCACATGTAGGGTTCAATGCTATCTGTGGTTTCAGGCATCTGCTGGGGGTCTAGAAACATATGTCCCTCAGGTTAGGGAGGCAATTGCACCATCTTTTGAGTTTCTAAGGTAGGCTTAACTTTCTGAGAAAGTAGCCATAAGGAGAAAGGGAGGGGAACCAAGGCAGGGATGAATTTGTGGGTCAAAATGTCTGAAAGGATGTATACGCATGCATAATTCCCAGAGATTTTCCAGGGGCATCAGTGATTTGTCCTTTTTTAATTGATAGTCTCTAGGTAATAAAAATATATATATTTAAATTGGTCATCAGTACGTCGTTTTCTTTGCCCTCTTTATCAAATAAGTAAATAATTCTAAATATACATAAGAACTAAAGTGAAAATTTCATGACCTGAGTATTTTAGCAAATACATCTGCAACTGAGCAAATGAAAGGGACCCTTGTGCCCTATTGTCCTTGGTGAGGCCACATGGATTCTGCCAAGATGGTTTGTCATTTGCCACTTACATTGTGGGGTGGCCATGTTGCCTTCAGGGGACATTCGAAGAGGACAAGGTAGATTAGATGGAGGAAGTTGTCAGCAGCTGGTCTTGTGAAGGCAGGAAGGAAGAAAAACATGTTAGTTAGTCATTGCTCTCCCCTCCACCTGGAAATTTATGTGAAAATTATTTGGTGGAATATACCCTGAGATCCTGTCCCAGATGCACATTTGAGACTAAGAATGGGAAGTGCATATTCCAAGGCCAGAAAACCCCAAGTGGAAGCTCCCATTTCTGTTGTGACTGGGTGATCCTGATTCTCCAGGCTGTGATGGCCTGAGGTGCCCTCCACCCATCACATCTGAGATTGCTATGGGATTCCAGAGCACCCCGCCCCCAGGTACTTTCTAGTACAATGAGTTTCTGGGTTTAGTGGAGGAGGCAGAGTGTGTTTTCATTTCCATTTAGGCCTCCACAGCTGGTAAGTCACCAATTATCCCAACTGCAAGCTTGAACATCCTAAATAACTGGCAACAGCCTGACTCTCTGACCCTTGTCTTCCCCGCCTTGCCCATCCAAACAGGCGTCTCTAAGGATCCTGCCATGGACATTCACTGGCTCCATTAGATGTTTTGAATGTCAGAGGGCATCTGTATCTGGGCTTCAGGTTGAGGCACCAAGACAGTTCCCCCAAAAGACCACAGACTCCCCACAATAAAAACCAGCTGTTCACCAACTTCCCTGCCTCAGGAACCTTGGTGTCTGATTCTATAGTTCTTCCCAGAGAGGGTGTCAGCAGCCCCAGCTCCTCTGATGCCCTGTCTCTTAGACCCCAGCCTCCTCAGCCCCAGAGGCTCCTCAGCACCAGAGTGGTTAAAGAAGCTGCCCAAAGCATGGCTTCTGAGCCACAGAAGTTACCTTTGTTCAAAGAGACGCTCTTGTCCCTGGGCCACAGTCAGACTGTACGGGCTGTATAGGAATCTGAGCATTTTAATAAGCAAGGGAAGAAGCTCATTTCCTGGTTCTGGGTGTGCCCACTTTATTAACAAAGCTGATGTGGCACAAGGTCCTATGAGGTGTCGATGGGTGAGTGGGAGGCAACACAGGTGTGACCATTCTGGGGTCCTGGAGAAACTGAAGCAGGTCAAATGCCAGGAAACAACCCTAAAGAAACACAGCCAAGGCCAAATGCTGAGTTACAGAGGAGAACTTTCTTCCGGACCACCTTGGGGACCAAGGTGTGACTCTCGATTCACTGACTGTGTGAAGCACACCTTGTTCACATCTGATCTAGAGCAATCTGCTACCTCTCTTTCAGGAGGTTTACATAATCCATGTTGAGAGTTTATTCTGTTTGGTAAAATTGTAAGGGTTGTACCTTATTAATCTTTTAATCCTCACCACAACTCTTTAAGAGGCTATTAATCTTTATTTCTTATGCAAAAAAAACAAAAACAAAAAAACCCCAAAACACAGATGCCCTGAGAAATGAAAAAACTGACCCAAATCACATAGCTACTAAGAAATTCAGCCAAGAGAGAAACCAGATCTCCGCTCTTAACCACTGTGGGATGTGTTCCTAGCAGTTGAGACACAGACCTGTGTTCCATGATGGGTACTGAAACCTGAATGGTATCCAATAGAGGGGAATTGTGGGGTAGGAGGGACCTGGAGGCCTGGGGATGCTTTGAACTGGGGATCACACTCAGACTCCGCCATGGCATGGAAGGGAATCATTACGGTTGAAGCCCAATTTAACAGCCTTGAATGTTAAAGTCCTACTCGTTCTATGCCAAACTCTGCCTCCATATAAACTCACAACCACTGGCTTCAGTTCTATCCTCTGACATCCACCCTTAGCTCACTCTGCTACTGTCCTGCAATAACCCCTACCTAAATGGTCTCCCTGCCCCTGCCCTCAGGCCCTAGAATGAAATGTCCACCCAGCCATGAGCAGGATCAAAGATGCAATGTGTCATATCAGTGCCGTGTCAGAATTCTCTAATGGCTTCACACACACCCTGAATAATAACTAAAGCTCTCGTCACGGGTCACAAGAGCCCACACGATTGGGCCCCTGCTTGTCTTTCCACATACCTCTGTCCCTCCCTGTCAACTCCCCTGATCTAGTGTCCTGGGCCCTGCTGATTCTTTCAGCCAGAGAGCCCAGCCTCCGGGAGCCTTTCCTGTTTCTCTGCAGGAAAGAGCTTCCCCAGACCATCACACGGTTCAGTTCACTTCCATGCATTTGCAAAACACCACCCTCTAAGTGAGAGCTCCCCTGACCAACCTCTCTATAGGAGCCTCTTACTCATGCTCTGATCCCTAATTCTTCTCTATTATTTTCTTGATGAAATGCACGTCTCCACAGCAGTGGATGTGTATGTACGCACGTATGTATGTATGATGTTTTTTGCAATCAGCATCTTTTTTTAATTGAATTTATTGGGTAACATTCATTAATAAAACCACAGAGGTTTCAAGTGTACAACCAATAAAACATCTGTGCACTGCATTATGCACTCACCAACCCCACCCCCACCCACCCACCACCTTTCCCTCTGGCTATCACCATACTGTCATCCATGTCTATGTGTCATATATAATTTATACATTTTAATGTAATCCCTCACTTTTCTCACCAGCCCCAGCATCGCTCCCCTCTGATAGCTGTCAGTCTATTCTATGTATTTGTGAATCTGTTTCTATTTTGTTTGTTAAATTGTTTCATTCACTAGATCACACATATGAGTGAAATAATATGCTATTTTCCTTTCTCTGACTGGTTTATTTCACTTAGCATAATAATCTCCAGGTCTATCCATGCTGTCACAAAAGGTAAGTGTTTTTCTTTTTATGGCTGTGTAGTATTCCATTGTGTGCATGTCCACAGCTTTTTTATCCACTCATCTACTGAAGGGAACTTGGGCTGTTTCCAGATCTTGGCTATTATAAATAATGCTGCTATGAACATAAGCACGCACCCATTCTTTCAAAATAGTATTTTGGGTTTCTTTGAATATATTCCCATAAGTGGAATTGATGTTTCATAAGGCAGTTCCTGTTTTAATTTTTTGAGAAAAGTCCATACTGTTTTCCACAGTGGCTATACCAGTCTACATTCCCACCAACAGTGCACCAGGGTTCTCTTTTCTCCACATCCTCGCCAGCACTTGTTTATTGATTTATTGATGATGGCTATTCTGACAGGCAAGAGGTGGTATAAGCTTTATATGGCAAAACAAAACCCATGAACAAAATTTAAAAGACCCTACTCTTCAGGAGGACATATTTGCTAATGACACATCTGATAAAGAATTCATTTCCAAAATATATAAAGTATTTATACAACTCAACACCAAAAAGACAAACAACCAAATTTTAAAATGGGCTAAGGATCTGAATAGATACGTCTCCAAAGAGGACATACAGATGGCCAATACACATATGAAAAGATGCTCAACATCATTAATCATCAAAGAGATGCTAATTAAAATGCATGTATGATCTTGTCACTTATATGCCATCTACATCAGGTGAGGACATTTGTGTGTCTTATTAACTATGTCCTTAGTGTCAGGAACAGTGTCTTGTCCATTATTGGAATTCATTAATATTAGTTGCATATGCAAAGGAATGCATGAAGTATTTTTGTGATGAAGAGGAAGGTGGGAAGGAGAAAAAGGGAATGTGCTATCTGTAGGAAAGGCATGAGCTGTGGTAGGGGACCAGAGGATGCTCTCTCTTCCCATTCCAGGGCTGATGTGCCCTGGGAGAATCCCTCAAACAAGTAGGAGAGACTATAGGTGCTTTGCTTTCAATGGAAAAACCCCTGGGCTCATCTTAATTCCTCAGCCAAGGCCAGGGATGGTAGGGAGTTCTGGGGAGAACCTGACATGGGTTCCAGCCTCACACCCAGGAGGACATATACCACAGTTGGCCCAAGAGCACCCAAGTCTATGTCCATCACCCCAGCGCACTTATTAATAGAGCCCCTTCCACTCTCCTATGTGTCCACACTTTCAGGGAAATTACCAAAAATGGAAAGATGGAAGAGACACAGTTTTACATTTTTGTGGAAACCATGAGAAATGAAAAGCTCAGGAAGTGGCATGCTCTCGCCAGAAAGAAATGTAATCTCTGACAAGGACATGGTCACTCAGATGCAGAAGGCAGATCTCAGGAGGGGAGGAGGAGATGGGGATGATGCCTGTGTGACACCAAGAGTCATCATTGTGTTTGGAAAAATAGTACCACAACATCTTTCTTCACATCTTGGGCATGAGTGAAAATGTGATGTAAAGACTTACGTGGGTTACATGTCTGAGGAGCCACATTGCAGAGAACAAAGTTCACCAATAGGAAGAAACCAGGTTTCAAAAAAAGGTAGAAGAGATAAGTCTTTGACATAAATATTCTCTTGGTGGCTGGGAGGCATATCCGATTATGTTGTGTGAGTTCGTGGACTAGCCATGGGAGATACTCAGAGCACCAGGACCAAGACTGGATGGTAACTTTTCAGTGAGCTGTGTACCAGATCTTGCACAGAAGTATGGAGTGTGAATTCTGGTCACAAGGCCAAATTTGTACCTCCCCTTCCAGAAGTGAGGCCTGCTGAAACCTGAGTTTCAGCAGCTACTACCTCCCAAAACAATCCCACTGGGTTCTTCCTAGAAAGACTTACTTGAAGCTTGCTTCACAAATTATGAAACTCCTCTTAAATGCAAAGATTCAATCTTACGGTCATGAAATTCCATTCAAGTCCTTCCATTCATTACAGAGCCACTAAAATGACAAAATGTATATTTCACAAATTTAACTCTTCCTGGGACCTAGTGAGAATGCTTTAGGTGAAAGTTTCAGGAACAATACCAGTTCCTCATCCAAACCAGCAGAATCTGTAACTTCACTGAGGTGGAAGCTCAAGACCCCTCCTGGGTCTTGATATGATACCAGAGTGCAAACGTGTCTGAAAGTCTAGCGATCTGGATGTCAGATGAAAGAATCACCACCTTTATTTCTTATTTGAGGAATTTTTAGCAACCATGTAAAGTAGCGCTTTCTTATTTTTGTAAGGTACCATATGTTAGCCATGTGGTCCTTGGGAAGGACACACAGCCTGGCCCTACTTAGGCCGCTACATAGATATATTGGGGGGCAGTGAGATACCCAAGGCTGGAAAGCCCAACCCCAGATGCTGCCTTCCAATTCTAGGCTGACGTCTGACTGCTCACTCTGCAGTTACCCTGGTTTCTACTTCTGAATATTAGACATAATTGTGGTAACTCTGCCTCCCTGCAAAATGGGCTGGTATTATAAGGTTCATCTCAAGCATTTTGAGAGCTAGAATGGAGAAAACCAAGGCATGAGGCTGCCTGGGGCCCAACCTCCAGCTCCACACCAACCTTAAGCCCTCTGAGTTGTCCCTCTATATCCTCAGGGTGCTTGCTTTAGGATACACCCTCCCTTCCAGCTATCAAAAGCCACAGATGCTCAAGTTCCTTATATAAAATGGAGTGAAGCCCTGGCTGGTGGCACAGTGGATAGGCACGAGCCCAAAGGTTACTGGTTCAATTCCCCAGCCAGGGCACATAACCAGGTTGCAAGCCAGGTCTCCACCCAGGTCTGTAGCTGGAGGCAGGTGAAAGGCAACCATACATTGAAAAATTATAAATAAATAAATAAATGGAGTGCATGTAAAGTTGCGCACAGCCCACCTGGCACAGAGGCAACAGCAGGGTGTGCCTGCACATCACCTCATCCTCATGGATCCCACGCAGCCCTCAGCATGTGGCAACTTCGAGCTTAGCTTTTTGGAACTTAGTGGCATTAAAAAAAACACACACACACACACATTTTCAATCTACAGTTGGTTGAATTTGTAGATATGAAACCATGGGTATAGAGGGCTGACTATAGAGTAAACTCCAAAATTGGTGGTAGAGGTTTCCCCAGTTCTTGGGTAATAATGACAGGACAGTCTCCTTTGGAGCAGAAAGCAGATGAACCAGCCAGGCTCAGGAGAAAGGGCTGAACAGGCTCGGTTTTATGGCACAGAGTCTGCATGTTCTGTTCTGAAGGACAAGGAGACTCAAGGAGAAATATCACTGCCTAAATTATTCCACATTTTTTACCCACGGATGGTTCTGTCCAAAGTCGCCTTCCGCCAACACTGAAGCAGCCCTGGAGACCTATGGGATTAAAATGTATAGGCCTCAAATACTTCACATGTTAAGATTAGAGCTAGCTTTTTTTTGCAACGGGTTTGCCTCCAGAACACAGGTGTCATGAAAACCACCCCTAAATCAAGCCAGAATGGGAAAGGAAAAGACTCACATCAACATCGTAGTCATTGAACTGGCAAGTTGACCACTACCAGCCATCTGGTCTACAAATGTGGTGGGATCAACAAAAGAACCATCGAAAAATTTGAGGAGGCTACAGAGATTGGCAAGGGCTCCTTCAAGTATGCCTGGGTCTTGGATAAACTGAAAGCTGAATGTGAGTATGGTATCACCATCGATATATCCCTGTGGAAATTAAAAAACCGGCAAGTATTACATGACCATCATTGATGCCCCAGGACACAGGGACTTCATCAAAAACATTACAGGCGCATCTCAGGCTGACTGTGCTGTCCTGATTGTTGCTGCTGGTGTTGGTGAATTTGAAGCCAGCATCTCCAAGAATGGACAGACCCGTGAGCATGCCCTTCTGGCCTACACACTGGGTGTGAAACAGCTGACTGTTGGTGTTAACAAAATGGATTCCACTGAGCCATCCTACAGCTAGAAGAGATATGAGGAAATTGTTAAAGTAGTCAGCACCTACATTAAGAAAATTGGCTACAACTCTGACACAGTAGCATTTGTGCCAATTTCTGGTTGAAATGGCGACAACATGCTGGAGCCAAGTGCTAATATGCCTTGGTTCAAGGGATGGAAAGTCACCCGTAAAGATGGCAATGCCAGGGACACCACATTGCTGGAAGCTCTGGATTGCATCCTGCCACCAACTCGTCCAACTGACAAGCCCCTGCGTCTGCCCCTCCAGGATGTCTACAAAATTGGTGGCATTGGTACCGTCCCTGTGGGCCGAGTGGAGACTGGTGTTCTCAAACCTGGCATGGTGGTCACCTTTGCTCCAGTCAATGTTACAACTGAGGTAAAGTCTGTTGAAATGCACCATGAAGCTTTGAGTGAAGCTCTTCCTGGGGACAATGTGGGCTTCAACGTCAAGAATGTGTCTGTTGAAGATGTTCGTCATGGCAATGTGGCTGGTGACAGCAAAAATGACCCACCAATGGAAGCAGCTGGCTTCACAGCTCAGGTGATTATCCTGAACCATCCAGGCCAAATCAGTGCTGGATATGCACCAGTTTTGGGTTGTCACACAGCTCATATCGCTTGCAAATTTGCCGAGCTGAAGGAGAAGATTGATCGTCGTTCTAGAAAAAAGCTGGAAGATGGTCCAAGTTTCTGAAATCTGGTGATGCTGCCATTGTAGATATGGTTCCTGACAAGCCCATGTGTGTTGAGAGCTTCTCTGACTATCCTCCTCTGGGCCACTTTGCTGTCCATGACATGAAACAGACAGTTGCTGTGGGTGTCATCAAAGCAGTGGCCAAGAAGGCAGCTGGACCTGGGAAAGTCACCAAGTCTGCCCAGAAAGCTCAGAAGGCTAAATGAATATTATCCCCAACACCTGCCACCCAGTCTTAATCAGTGGTGGAAGAACAGTCTCAGAACTCTTTATCTCAATTGGCCATTTAAGTGTAATAGTAAAGGACTGGTTAACAATTACAACGCATTGTAAAACCTTCAAAAGAAAAGAAGAATTTTGTGGACCATTTGGTGTTTTGTGTGTATGTGTGTGTGTATGGCAGTTTTTAAGTTATTAGTTTTTAAAATCAGTACTTTTTAATGGAAACAACTTGACTAAAATCTGTCACGGAATTTTGAGACCCATTAAAACAAAGTTTAATGAGAAAAAAAAAGATTAGTGCAAAAGCCTTAAACCACAAATTTCAATAGTTCTTTTTTTTTTTTCTTTTAATTTTATTGTTGTTGTATTACATCCATCCCTTTTTTTCTCCCCTCTGTCCCCCTCCCCACCCACCCTTTCCCCCCAAAGTCAATCCCACCTGTTGTCCATGTCCATGGTTCCTTTATACTAGGTTCTTGTCTAAGCTGCTCCCCTTCTTTGCCTCTGCCTCCCCCCTCCCCCCTACCC